>WURV02172391.1:0-14156 GCA_011762755.2 Epimenia babai | reverse complement strand
GAACCACACTGCAAGGGCTACCCAGACCCCCATGGGCAATGGGGTTTAAGGCGCTTTCAGCCCGAAAAAACGCCACAGTTAGTATACTGGTCAGAACGGGTTTGAACCAGGGACCCCTGGATTCAAAGTCAAGCGCTCTAATCACTACGCCAGCTGCCCCCTATTTGTAACGATACCCATCTCATGTATATTCGTTACATTCTGTAGCAGGTCATCGGAAAAAAAATATTTTTTTGGTACGCTCTGTATATATAATTTTAGATAACTTAGGCCTATGAATAGATTAACGATTGTGTTATAAGTTATTCTATTCATTGGCCTTTTTACTAATGTGAAGTGTGTTTGACAGCTAACGTAATAAGTACACGTCAATCAAATAAAACTCATGTCTTTTTAATTACTCGCAGCTCAGAGTGAGTGGATAGTCAGCCACAGTTACTGCTGCATGGATGTTTGTCACTGATTAATAGTGTTTGCTGCTTGTAACTATCTAATTTCTCGTGATACCAGGAGTAAATATGTGCATTTACCTCAGCCATTCACCATTTTGCCTTAAGTCTTTTTTTGTATATTTCACTCTTATTTTCTATAAAATGTGATGTGTATTGTCGTGTCAGATATTTTTGAGGATTATTAGTATTGCTGAAATACATCAACAGTTGTACAGTTGTACATCATCCTTGGCTCTAGGGATCAATGGATTAGAGTCTGTTTTAATTAGCTGTTCACATTTTTGCAGCAGAGGTCGCGTCAGGTCAAGATGATTGTGACATGAATAAAGTGTCTCATACTCCCATCTCAGAGGATGATACGTGCCCAGCAAGCTGCAAATCACGCGCCTCCTGATGCCTACATGGCAGCAGAAATAGGATTTAAATAACCACTGTCACATTTTGTGACATGACGATAATCTGTAATGTGTGTCTCAGATACACTAGCTCAGTAACGAATGTTGTTCGCACATGCACCATCAGCTTAGATATGCTAACAACACCAAAACTCACCACATGCAACCAAAATTTTCATTCTACATCTCTATGATGTGCCACAGACAGTCCCATTTAACTCTATGTCTATCACCAACTCACATTATATGAATGCACATCAACGGTACACGTGTGTACTCGCCGATTGTTTCTGCAAAAATGTCATTAATTTTTTCAGCTCACAATTTTTTTTTCACGGAAGTAGGAGTTATTTGTCAATGAAACTTTAATGTTAATTTAACATGTGTAACATAACTTGCCATCAGACTTCCTCCTACATAACGTTGTAAATATTGACATTCTGAGCGCTTTCACTCTTGTATGTGGGGTCATTTCAAAAACCACCGATACGCAAAGGTGGCAGAAAATTGAGGATTGTTACGAAATGTATGAGACTGCAATGAATTTGATGGACTACAGTAATATTAAGGAATGATTGAATGTCATTATGTCAAACTTTTATAACGCAGGCCTTGATAGTACACTCATATACATATTAGGCTACTATTACTTTATAGTCAATATTCAATGTTATCTTTATAGTCCCATCAGTACAATAATTATGACTATGCATTGTTTTAAAATATTGTCGTGAAATTATATTGTTTTAAGTCCAGGCAATGTTAACAAAGAGTACCGCCAGTAACTGGTATCGTGTTTGTCAACCATTATTTGGTGCAACCCACTTGTCATCCTTATACCAAATGAGGTAGGGATGCTCAGGTCATCTCGAGTTTATAGTTATGTATGCATTTGGATAGATTATGCAAACGGGACTCTGACACTCTCATTAGTGCTCCAATTTCAGTAGGAGAAAAGTCACTGAGAGTCAAAAATCATGCATAACATTTTTTCTTTTCCCCCAAACTCATTGGTTTATGCTCGGTGAGCTTTTTAGCGGGTTGATTTCCTAAAAGATTCGCTTGTAATGTAGTCCAACACTCCAATTTTTACGAGGTACGCAGTATAAATTTATCTATTTTAAGTGTTACTTAGTTCCATGACTCGTTGAGCTGACGGTAAATTGATTTATAAAACTTAAGTAGCACAGCTATTAATTTAATATTTGTTAATTTATTTAAACAAGTTTATAGTACCATGCTATGAATTGTATGTTAGATTGTTAAGTATCTTCCTTTTCTGTTATCTTACTGTATATGTCTATTTCATTCTCGATTCACTTATGGTATACCGAGTTCGACTTTTAAACTGTATTCCTTGTATTTCTATTCATTCATTGTAACCATAATTTTGTAGTGTCTCTGATGGCCATGTGTTGGAAGGGCACTATAAATCAATGGAATTTAATATCATTACATTTAACTGTTGTGTTAGGCTATGATTTAACTTATATTTACTTACTTTATTTTACTTACTTTCTAATGTGTTATACAATATAACTAGTTACTACACGAAATGTAAAAAAAACAAATGAATTATTATTATCATTATATTTATTTCATTTTACCAAGATAGGCTTCGTTTACATGGTATAGTTTGACTAACCAGTCACAGTTTGGGAAATATAATCATTTTCATCGAAGTGTTGCATGCGCACTCTAGCACATGGACCTGGTGTCCAAAGCTTACCGGCTTTACCAGGTGAATCAAGTTTTATAGCCACTACCCATTGTTTGCGGCGTTTATGGTCCTTTGGAAATCTATGGCCATTAACATTTGTGCTTCCAGGAACTGAACATTGCGGCATTTTTAATTTTAATATCAACAAAAGGTAAGCGCTGATAAAAAAACCTTTCCTAATAACAAATTCCCTAACGACAAAAGTCACTTCTGGGCCTATCCCGATAAAGCTGAATTGTACTACAGAATTCGTGCCGGGAGCCCATTTGCGCACAACGAATACAAACTTAGGAAAAGCAAGAGAATGTTTGCAAACATCTTATTCATGATGAATTATGTATGCAGTATTCTGGTGCTATACTTGTATTGCATGGAATTCATAGACTGGTTACCTGGTAAAGTACTAGGATTAATATATTCAAGAAATCGTGTGTAATAATAAGATTGCGCATGATCGTGATGTGTAAATATATGTATATATTTTTTAGTATTTAAATAAAATAAAAATGATCACTGTGTGTTATCGCCTAAGTTGATTACACATTACTGGCTGATGGGTGAGCATGTGAAGTTACCTCAAACAAGCAAGACCGTCTAAGAACAAAAAATTGCTCAAAACATATGGATTCACATTTATTACATTTCTGGCATACGAAACTGGAACAAAATGAGAATTTGTTCGGAGGCGAAATAAAATTGAGGTGATGTAATGTTTTTGCAGATCTTAGGAAATAACCTTTGTGCGCATTTGTGTCAGTAATGTGAAATGTTATGTCTGTGAAATCTGGTTATTTTCGGTAATTGGCTATTTGAGTCTCGCATCAAGTCACTTGCAGAGTCACTGACACGTTACACATTGACTACGATCCCTTCGTTGTTTACCGATAGCAACGCGGATCCAATTCGAAAACCTCGTCTATATTTACGGAGCATTAAACGATTTTGCCCCACCATATATAATATGAATTGGTTTCGTTTTATCAGCCAGGCAGACAGTTAAGGTCTTTAGAAATTGTCAGCAGGTATGTACAATTTTAGACTGGGTTCTTCCGACTGAATGGGTTTAATGAGTACTGGTCCAAGTTTATGAAACAAACTTCCAGATAGCCAACGTGCATCTAAACCGCTCTAAACTTGAAGCGAAATCTATATACATCTTATTACTTCTGTCTATATCATGTGGACACATTATTTTATAAGATTTGTTGGACTAGTTAATTGACTTTATTGCAAAGCACAATTGAGAAACATGAATAATATTTGTGCTTGATAAATACATAACCATTATGGTTATTTGAAAAATGCAAATAATTCCTCGCAGCTTTCAAACGCTAGGAGGAGCCGGAAGCATTTACAGAATTTCCAAGCTTATTGAGACCAAGAATGAGATTAAAAAGGTTGCGTGGTTACTGCCTCCTGTTCAGTCAACACTAGCTGTAGTTAATAGAGGCATCTTCTATCCTGTTAAGATCATACAGATGCACATATTGTTCAGAAGATACGCGCGAATTTTACCTCAAACTGTTTCCTACTCGTGAGCAATCGATGGAGTCTATAGTTTATTGAGACTCAATTACTAGGCATAATAAATTTAGTTTTTGCTGTAGCGAAAACTAGTTCATCTTGGAATTGAAAAATGAACGCCTTCATAATACACGAGAGGACGATTACCACTTGATTTCATTTAGCTTGCTATCGGTTCCACATTGAAAATGATTTGTGTATTCGAATATAGCAATAGGTTGTCTCGAGCAAGAGTGAGGTGTCTCAGCAATTGCTGCTTTCCAGAAAAAAATCCCCCCAAACTGGGACTATTATGCTGGCGGTCATCTTCGCCCTAGCAACCACTCGGACACACGGTATTCCATAAAAATGCATTTTTAGGGCGTGTTGCAGAAATTAACGCTGTACTAACTCTTTAGTCAGCTATTAATTCCAGCGTCTAGCGAGCGGCATTCACCGCGCCGACTGTACAATTACGAGCAGTGACATGGGAAATCTACACACCTTCACATTATGGTACAAAACACTGAGCCATTGTGTACGGTTTATAGCGCCTATACACGAAGCAATTTGCTAAAATATTTGCCTACTTGCTGAAGCCTAGTGTGACGTTGCCTTGCAGCGCCCGACAGGTTTCAACAATATATCGAAATTATGATATAACAAGGCATCGCTTGTAGGAGATGCAAATATCAAGCATCAGCAAATAAAAGAGTAATAAAAATATCTTGACCATTGTGCTTCTGAAAAATCTTCCCAACAAGTTGAACGATTCGGGCATGAAACGGCTTCCGAACTCGTAATTTTTATCGCGATGCTCAGACAGATGCTGGGAAAATCTGTTGGCAACGACTGATCATACAATTTGGCTATTTTTCCTATCTCCCCAAAGGAAGACGCTTGGTGCCCTTTACAAGTGTCGAAAGTATTATAACTGAGTTGGATAGATGCCGTAACATTCACCGTAAACTGCATCTGAGAGCCTTATTTGTGGTAATAGCGATGTCGAACTTTCATTTCATTCCCGACGTATCTACGAAAAGTAATAATTCTGCAATCCATAGAAAATTCATAATTCTGCAGTCCATTGACCATTGTCCAATCCATATACCGATATTTTGCTTTGCGACGAATTTCGGCTAATTTTTCAAAATATCGTAGACAATAGACAAACAAGAAATTGTTCTTACTGCCTTCGATCATTACCTAAAATGCTGAAAAACACAGCGCAGGAAAATAATTTGTATTGCCAATGGGTGCAGTGTGTGTTAAGAGATAATTTGATTGACAGGGATATTGAAAAGGCTATATGAATCACACTTACATAAAAGTCTCAATATTTCAAGTTTCGATCGCAAATGGTTAGTTTTGAATCATGATATACTTTTTAATGGCGGTCTTTTGGTACAGTAGCGCCGGTGACCTGGCCGAAGTTCAGCTACTTCAACTTGCATTGCATTAATTGCCATCGAGTCTAGCATTTTACGTTGTGAGTATTCAACTGCAAACAGGTCATCCGTCCTACGTATCGATCAAGATGTTCGTTGATTTTAGCGTCGTTTAGGTGTAGTTCGCATTGTTCGTTAGACAGATTTGAGTGAATCCTTCTGATTTCGTAGCCAAATTATCACCGAGGTTCTAAAACGTTACATTGTAAATAATCACGATTCCTGTCCCGAATCCATTGACTTAAATAAGCAATGTTTTCACTAATGTAATATGTATAGCAGAAATACAAAACAATTGCTCAAACTTACCATGGAATATTTCGGTCATCTATATTATTATTCTATTTTACGCTAAACTACAAAATAAGTTATCGATACACACAAACGGGAATCTCCAAGTATGCATTAACACTAAGAAATACTAAGAAAATAACATTCACTAGCCATTCTTACGGCCGCCACCTTGTCTTTTTACGACGTGACATGCGATAGAATGTACCTACATCTATTTAATAGTTAAGGCTATTTCCTGTGAACAAGGTTTCACTCAGTGCTTTTATATCAAATTTGGCACTAACTCCTCAAAATAATATTTAACAATTATAAGCCGGATTCGGCTTCCAGCGACATGGTATGCTAGGGTTGCATGGGCCGATGCGGAGACAGACCACGAGGTCATTCCATTGGACATGATCTACAGCGCGACTCTGCAGCGCGTGTAGATCATCCACGGATTCAAGTTTGTCTATTTCCCCCGGCATTTCCACTATATGACATAATTGTGACCATGAAACTCGGAAAGAAATTATTTTCTTTGATTTCATTTGCGACCATTGATGTTATATCTTCGTTTATCTTCGGCAGAGATGTGCGCAGTCTACCGTGAAATTTTGCTCGCCGTTTATCGCGGCGCGCAAATCCCCACATCCTCAGGGTATATGTCAAGATGGGTTTCGCGTATGCCTTATTTTGACGAAGGTGTACTCTTTCACAGACATCTTCTCGCCGGATCCATAAATTCAACATGTTTTATATGCAATCACTTCTCGTGGAATGGTCGGCGTTTTGAGCGCTGTCTGTGGCGTGATCGTCCGCTTATCACGAAGAGCAGCCTCCAGATACAATTAAACAGAATGGGACTACAAAACTCTCTGCACCGCACACGTTGATGGTGTGAACACTTCGCTATATACGTCCCGAATCTTATCTTTACTATTGAGTCGGCAAGTAATACTCGCGTGACTCTCATTTCGTCAAAATTCCTGTTGGCTCAAAACTTTTGAGTGGTTTATCGAGTTGGATTGTATCAAACACGAGTGGGAAGACAATCCCTAGTATGTGCAACTGTTCTTTATACCTCTGGACCCTCGCAGCAAGCTACCCTGGGCACCAGATAATGTCCCCAGTACTACGTGCTGTGCGAAATCCAGTGGGACGCGCTGTCTGAAATTTGTACCTGCGATAAGTCATCGCTAACTTTGCTAGAAACTCTATTATAGAGTGCTATGATATATTCTAAGATTATGTCGGGAATGTTAGGGAGTGCTACGTAATAAGTTTTTCAACTTCGAGCACTTCCTTTCAACGAAATAATACATATGTCCTATTCCTTATGTTGTACATATGAATTTTCTATTCGAGTGTCATTCCTTATAACTTATAGCTGTGTCTAACAATATACTTATATGTACCTGTTTCTTTATGTGTATTTTGGTGAATAAAAAAATAAATAAATAAATGAAAAAAATGCTGGACGTAATTTCGTATTCTGTGATTGGTTCATCCAATGGACTCGCGTCTTCATTAAATGGTTCAATAATAACCTTTCCATCATATTGTTTTTGGAAGTACGCGCGAATAACAGTCGCAGCCTCAGCTTTATGGCATATTACACTATCATCTGCATCATAAACGATTTGTTGGGGAGTTTTTGTGTGGCATCCGCGCCGCTTTAAACATCTATGACCCATCCTTCAACTGTTCTACTTCATCAGCCAGTTCATCTAATCTCAGGTAGAAGTTTGCTATTACTTGTTTCCGTACGTCTTTTATGATCTTATCTCGTCGTGATATTAGTTTTGGCTTTTCTCATCGTTGGTTGTGTTTTGTAACTGGATCCAAATCGACTTTTGTTCAATGTGACATTGATACAATTTTAGGTCTGCGTTCTGGTCGTATTCCAAACGTTTGTTTCGCCACTACCTTTATATGGTTTTGTATGCTTTCCCAGTTTTTTTGGTTCGCACTGAGAAGGTAGCACGTATGCCAGTGCCTTGTTTCCTTTTAGCTCACCTGAGCTTATGCTCCGTGAGCTTTTCTTATCGGAGTCTGTCCATCGTCTATCCATCCATCCGATGTTAATATTTTCTTAGGTACTCTTCTGAAGAACCTCTTATCTTAAAGAAGGTCTGCTATTTGGCAGATATTGTCATAGGGTTGGTATCTTCTAGATTTGTTCATGGTATTGTCATTGCAGCTAGGGGAAGTAACTTCCGCAGTTGTTCGTATTTTTTCTTAAAATATCTTCTCAAGATTATCGCAGAGGTCTGTTATGTGGCAGATATTGTTCTGGGGACGGTCTCTTCTAGATTTGTTCATGGTATCGTAATCGCAGCTAGGGGAACTGCCGATGTTCATATTTTTTCTCAAAAAATCTTCTCTGTGAGCCTTAACAGGTTCACACAGATCTGTATTTCTTGATTTTAGTGTCGTAATGGGTATTGTCGGGTCTCTTTGGCCTCTTGTCCTGTATAAGTATAGCAATGGGTATTGTCGGGGCCCCTATGTTCTCTCGTCCTGTTTCAGTATTGTAATGGGTAATGTCAGGTCGCTTTTGCTTTCTGTTTAGTAGCTTAATGAGTACTGTCGAGTCTCTTTGGCCTCTTGCCTTCTTTCAGTATTTTAGTGGGTATTGTCGGGTCTCTTTGGCCTCTTGTCTTGTTTCAGTATGGTAATGGCTATTATCGGGTCTCTTTGGCCTCTTGTCTTGTTTCAGTATCTTTATGGGTATTGTCAGGTCTCTTTGGCCTCTTGCCTTGTTCCAGTATCGTAAAGGGTTATGTCAGATCTCTTTGGCCTCTTTATCTCTCTTTCATCTCTCTTTCTCTCTTTTCTCTCTTCTCTCTTTTTTCGCTCTCTTATCTCTCTTTTTTCTCTCTCTTATCTCTCTCTTATCTTTTCTCTCTCTCTCTTATTCCTCTCTTTTCTCTCTCTCTCTCTCTCTTTTCTCTCTCTCTTATCTCTCTTTTCTCTATTTCTCTTATCTCTCTTTTTCTCTCTTTTTTCTCTCTTTTTTCAGGTGAGCGTCTTGAAGCCTCTTGGGCCTCTTGTTTATGTTTTCTTCGCGCACGATGTCAGTGTTGTGTCTGCAATCGTGACCTTCACATTTCTATGACTCCAAATGCCCTACAATGGTTCCAAAGCAAGTTTAGCGACGAGCAATCGGTGGTCAGATTTATCTGGTTGTGTATCTGTATTGGTACATTGTATGAATTTTCTTTCATTGACCAACCAATGTAGTAATGCGTCTAGCCGGATCTTGAAATACTGTGTTGGCGATATAAAACCATTCTCACAAAGGTCCGCGAATGCTTGACCATTCTCGTTTCTTTGCCGGAATGCATGCCGGCGGACCTATCCATGCCCGTTCCTCACTTGTTACGACAGATCACGCACGTGAAACGTTGCTAAATTAAATAGTAATAACATCACGTTCATCCCGGTTATCGACAAAGGAAAAAAAACTCGTGACTGGAGTCAGCCAACCTCAACCGTTCTCACCAAAATAGAGTCCTGAATTATCAAAAGTAGCTTTTAAACCTTGATTATTAAAGTAAATGACTCTACGACTATTCATCATGTTCAGATTTTTATTGATGTGTTCTCCGTATAAAATTAACTGTCAATATTAAAATTAGTCCGTGACACGCCCGAGCTCATAAGAAAAGTTTCGATTGCTGTTTTTCATGTACAAAATCTCGTCCAGAAAACGTATAGGGCAAAGGTGAAATCAATGTACATCATTCATAAAGTGCAAAAATCAGCTCTAAATATAGGCTCTAAAGGACGGTTTATTACTGATTTAAATGATGACTATATAGCGCAGCTACAATAATTTCAGTACTACCATATCCTTTGTGAAGGTATTATTTTCGAGACGGGCCTACCGTAACAATCGAGGAAACAAATGACTCGCTGATAGTGATAACAGTAAAATCTTTTATTTCGAATATTTAATAGAGAAAACAATTTCAAAGCGCATTTGCACAAAATAAATTGGTGTAACTATATTGTTTTCAATTACGTTTCGCAATGCTATTTTTGAGAAAATTTTAACTGCGATTACGTATTTTGGAAATATTGAAATTGTATACTAATGCGACAATATACGAGGTCACATAATAATAAATAATGCTAGTGTTTATAGTGCTTCTTAAAGCATGTTTATGCTGTCAGACGCACTTTACAATAGAAAAATTGATATAAAATTCAAATATTGTAGTGAGATGAAAAATAGTCGAACCTACAGCACATAAGAATAAAGGTATTAAATAGATCGGAATATCTATCGGGAAAACAAATAAAATTGAGTGGGTCTATACATAATGCTTATTAAATAGATACGTTTTTAAAAGCGATTTGAATGAAGATAAGTTCGTGGTGTTTTGAATAGCTTACGCAAGTTCGTTCCAGAGTGAGGCTGAGGCAAAACTAAACGAGCGCTGACCTTGGAATACACAACAAAAAATGGTGCATTTGATTGGCGAGTGGATCTCCCAGTGGATTTAACGTTAACAAGTGTTTTAATATAGGCCGGTGACTCACCATAAATGACTTTCTGTGTCAAGATCATGATTTTGAATGTATTCGACATATGCCACAGATACCATGATCAACGTGGCTGTAGGCGGTGGGTTGAAAAAAATTTGTTCGCTACGCAAAACTGATAGAATAGGCTGACATACAAGAGTGGGAATTTTGAAAGATTGGTGTTTTGTTGTAGCGTATTTGAGCGAATGGTCATTTACGTCACGTTGAAGTAACGTTACTTAACCGCTATATCTAATACACATTACAGAATTTTAGTTTGGCCACGTTTTGTGGAAGATCAGTCCGCGGCAATCGTAGATTCTCACAACATTGGTCCCAGTTTTACGAGGAATAATTCAGGTTGAAAAAGATTGAGCTTATTCGATAGTCCCATCCTGTTTCCCAAAATTTGTCGAAAGCGTCAGCTCAGTGGTAGAGCGCTGGCCTCAGAATATAATGTTAATTTGAAATAACACAAAATAAGCTGTTTTCAGTACACTGTAGCAGACCGTGGAAATAGTATCACAAAATGGCAGACCTCGATAAATCGGAGGGTCATTTACACTATCCGTCTGATGTTTCTGATCGCTCAACGATCCGAAAGTCACATGATACCACTTTTACAAAATGGCGGATTACTTTCTTAACGGCAATGACATTTGTTAGTTGCCGCCGCGAGTGCGGCAAAATAATCGTTGCGAGCCTGCCCACGAGAAAAATCCGGGCAGTGTGGATGCGAGATTCTTTGAAAAAAGCGTAAAAAGATATAGGGGCGTATAACACAGTCATGAATATGCTTCACAGTCAGGAACCGAGCGCATTTCGTACATTTGCTCATCACTTAACGTTAAATCTAAACGCGGCGCGATCTTGTGGAAAAAAATGTGTTGCTAGGGAGAATATCACGTGAACGACACTGATCACGTGAACGACACTGTTCGCTCATCCCTTGACACTCCCACTCCCGCTCTCAACAAATTTAATACTCGCCGAAAATTTCAAAACAGATCCGTTTTTTCATGAAAGACGGCGGCGGGAGCGGGGGCGGAAAACGGGAGCCGAAAAATCAGATAATGTAAATGCACTATAAATAGAGAGTAAGAACAAACGGATGGATAAACCACGAGATGACTTACATTACGGGATTTTGCGAGCCTGGATCACGTATGGCACCGTTTGGCTCTCCCGCTCGGGTCATTTTCCCCCTCCTGTGGCCAGGTAAAGCAGCATTTTCATTGCTCAAGTGATATCACGTGGTATTGGATGCGCGCGCATCCTGCTTGTTTACAAATTGGCTACCACGTGGAACGGTCTGCTGCTTCACCACTAACAATGCAATTTTGCCAATCAACGAACTTTAACCAATGCATCGTTTTAATGCTCTATATGGCGCGAAATGCAAATGTAATCTATCAACGCCATTATTTGAGGCATCGGAGATCTTGTAAGCATGGAACACTGCAAATTGAAGGTTACAGAAATCCTCATTACCAGTTACGTAATTTTAAGATGCTAAGCAGTTCAAAGGAAATTTTACCTTGACTATCCGATGGTATCGCTTCCTCGCGTAAATATAAGTCATATAGTTGATATAATTATTCCTGTTTGTTTCATTTGTTTTTGAATTTCGTTATAATAAAGGGACCGCCGCCGCTACCGCTAGCCGAATCGCTCCCGCTGCCGCCGGCAGCATTTGTTAGAATCTAATGGTTTTAAGAATATGTCTGTATGAATGAGCTCGCATGTTTGATAATTTTGTGTAGTTTATGATTGTTATTTCGTAGGTTTATACTAGGAAATTTTTATTATAAAATCTGCTTATTACTCAAGTAATTCCGTCTTCCCGCTGTTCTCAAAGCGCTGATCCGCTTATATGCACTTACCCAGGAACCTGTTGTTCATCTGACAGGCCCCTTGTGACGGAAAAAAGTCATTTTCCGTACTTCTATAGTTCCTGTTCGATCACAACCCTTCGATTTCTCTTTCCCACCATTGCTTTTATTTTGCCCCTTTTGTCCCCTCCTACCCATCTCTTGGTGATTTCTTCGTTTTTGTGCGTTTTTGCCTCCTCTTACTTTTGCGGTGACAGTGTGATTTTGGACGAGTATTTAATATGCCTCATCTCTACGCGCTTATTGCACCTTACGAATTTTATTGAAAATACGAAAGCTCGTGCGAATCTATATTAGTCAAAGGTGTTGCCTTTGTACTCGTATTTGTTCTCGTTAGTTTTTCCCATTAGTTTCGTTTTACAATAAATAGGGATTATTAGGCAAGTGAAACTTGAAAATTGCTGCATGAGCGCTTTGTATTCTATTAATGTCTTCATTTTCTCATCTTCTGTGTGAATGAAAAGCTTATAATTCCGTTGACACCTTACCTGCCACGATATGTCTGTAGGAGTTGATTTATTTCTCAATAATGAATAATTGAGACCTCAGCGGATTATAGCCGCATATCTAGTTAACAAAAAATCTGAAAACGGGAAAATTTGTGCAGGCAGTTTTGTGCTGGCAGTTGTGTGCGCGTGTGTTGCCTCCCACAGGGGAATAATGGAGTTCAGTATACACTAGAAGGGGCGGTCAAATTGAAATTTGTTTCGTGGTTTTAATAGCAAAAGAATTGAAATAAAATGCGACTTTGGCACGGATTTAATGATGAGGTGTTAAGGGTATGTATGATTATAGAATTGCTAGATAAAAATGCACAGAAAAAAAATCTGTCATACGTATAGCCTCTCGTGTCTCTCTTCAGCTATTCAAAGTATCACATTGACTACTCCCATCGGCATCACGCTATTATAAAAAGCTATAAACCAAATTCACGGTTTATACCACGTATAAATATCCTACATTGTTTTTTTTCATTTTAAATATTGTTGGCTAGAATTCTTCTGCACAATCTGACCGATAGATTTTATCAAAACGGCATTAGCTGAGATATCTAGCTAGATTGTGGGGATATTTATGTTAAAATAGTCGTATTGAATTAATTTTTCGAAAGCGAACTTTCCATTAACTACTATAACAAAAGTCAATATCGTTGCTAAATCGTATCAAATCTACAAAAGCATTAACAAGCCTTTTTGTACAAGAAACCAAGTACACCGTTTACAAACACTTTCCGCAAAAAAACGCATAGTTAAATGGCATAGTTATAATTATTCATATGTAACCCGGATTTACTGCAAATCATAGAGTGAGAACTTGATTGATATAAAACATAAGCCGCCAATACTAGACAACTAAGGCTTCCGTGTGCAGTCTCCAGAGAATGTTTATATCGGGTACTCAATGCAGATGCCATATATTCGACACTCGTATCTTGCACATCAAGGATATTTAATGTTTAGCCATTTTAAAGATGGATTTACTTCCGCAATAGAGGGCGACTTGCTGGTGTTCGTCGCAGAAAAGTGTACCCGTGGGCGGACTCGAATTGGAGACATTTCAGTTATATGTTCGGCCTAACCAATAGCCTGATTTCAAAAAATTCTATACAAATCGTCATTTAGACAGATGCTTACACGTTAATCACTTGCTTGATCGACCGTAGTCACCGCCACAGGCAGTCGCTGTCAAGAAAAATCAATTTGTTCCCCGAGACAGAAGAAGCAATACCGCCGCAAAAAGGTCGAGAAAAGCCGTCGTATGGTTGTCCAGCATCTGCGACATCGCAGTTACCGACTACCCATTATCTAAAATACCTTCTTGAATAACAATTCTATAAACATGGGCCACGTCTGCTGATGGGTATGTTAAATACCGAAGTAATCGTATGGGCCATCCCAGGCCCTTTTCCAAAGATAGCCTATTAATGTGGTTAACGC
>WURV02172380.1:0-14157 GCA_011762755.2 Epimenia babai | reverse complement strand
TGCAGCGTGGGTCTCTGAATGACACAACCGTGTCTCTCTCTCACACACATACACACACGTCTCCACCACTGGCTTGGGGGGGAGGGAGACATTGTTTACTTTATTAAACCCCGTACGACTGGCTCATGCGCGATATCTTTTTATTAGATCAGACGCGATCCGTGAAGTACTCACTGAGTACGGTCGCGTTTATCAATTTACCCCCGCCACCCCCACCCAGCCCCGCCCCGTACAATCGGAATCTAATGAAATAAACTGACTGCCCCGGATCTAATAAACTGCCGAGATTAAATTGATTTATATAAAGTGCATTATACACACGTAATGGATTTTATAAAAAGGGCAGTAACTAAATCCAATTAAGGTGTTTCTCATAGTTGATATAAGCTAATCGAGTAACTGTAATGTATAATGCCAAAGAAATGTTTAATAATAATAATAATAAAGCTTTATTTAGAGTGCCGTATTATCCCTCTGTCAATAATGACAAGATGATGTCGACGACACTTTACAATGTTACTAGCTAAAAACATGAACTAATGAAGTTATACGCAATTTGGGGAGTACTGCAATGCCTAGTGGTGGTTTTACACTTGTATAAACTAGTTTTACCGTAGAAGTTTGTTACGAGGTTTATTAAAAAACCGTCAACTCATATAGCTACATCCACAACGTAACAAATACAATGGGGACTACGAGATGAATTAGGAAAAAAATTTGGCCGTTATTATTTTGAGCGAAACATAGCCTTTAAGAATCGAGAAAAAAATATTTTCTCACTAACTCACTGATTAACAGCATCGTTGGGATAAATTCGTGGGTGACAGGAGCTTTTATCGGACGGGGCAATCATGCGTTAACTTCATCCGAAAATAAGTATAATTAGATTATTTAAACCAAATTTTTAACTTTTTTTGGAATTTATTTCCATATATATTCAAGCCACGTTAGATTTGATGCAAGTTACAGCTACACTATAGCCAAGTCAGGTTCGAGCCAAGATAAATTTGAGCTAAGTTAAATTAGGGCGAGGGAAGATGAGGGCAAGGTAAGATAAGCATGAGGTAATATGAGGATGAGGTAAGATGATTGCGAGGTAATATGAGGATGAGGTAAGATGATGGCGAGGTAAGATGATGGCGAGGTAAGATGAGGATGAGGTAAGATGAGGGCGAGGTAAGATGAGGATGAGGTAAGATGATGGCGAGGTAAGATGAAGATGAAGTAAGATAAGGGCGAGGTAAGATGAGTGCGAGGTAAGATGAGGACAAGGTAAGATTAGGGTCAGGGTTAGATTAAAGGTAGGGTTGTTAATTCACGTCAGATTATATCAGGGTGAGTTTAGATTAGAGCAAACTCACCTTCTGGTCGTAGCTGCCGATGGCGAGGAACTGGCTCGAGGGTGACCACGTGATGCGTTTGATGCCGAGGGCGTTGTCGTATGCTTGGTACGTCGCCAGGCATTTACCGTTCATCGAGTAGATGAGCACCTTGTACTGGTGAGACACAACCGCGCCGATTAGTGGATGTTGGAAGGGGGCAGTCATTGTAGTGATTAGGTAAAGGAATGGTGGACATCCAAAAGACCCTGGATTTATCGCGCCGCATGTGGGTTTCTTTGGGCAAAATGTTTCATGGGAATGTGGGACGGCCCTGTAGTGTGGTTATTTATTTATATAAGTCTCTTCCACCGAACATTTTGCTGCCTTTCGGACGTTCTCTAGGTGGTCCCCGTGGACTTACCTCCCCCTAATCTCATCGTATCATTATCCCATTGTAAATCATCATTAAGTATCGCAGATATAGCGATGTGTTCCTGACGTATGTAAACCGTCTGTAGACCCTCCGTGGGTCAACCGTCTGCCCACACCCCGTTGTTTCATCAGGTGTTTTTCCCCACCATAACAAATTTAAGCTCATCCATTCGTTGCATTGTCGACTTACGCGAGCTGCCAAAGCAGGCCCTACAGAAGGATTACCGTAGTAATCAACTTATTGCTAACTATATAAGTAAATACCAAACTAAATAACTGGGCCTGCAGACCAGATGCTCCTCGTATTCGGTGATAAATAACTTGCTGAATATAGTCACAGAAAAGCAGACTGATGTGCAGTTTCAAAAAATGACCTTTCAGTTATACGACCTTTCAATTATACGACCTTTCAATTATACGACCTTTCAATTATACGACCTTTCAATTATACAACCTTTCAATCATATGTCCTTTCAATTATACGACCTTGCAAATATACGACCTTGCAAATATATGACCTTTCAATTATACGACCTTACAATTATAAGACCTTTCAATTATATGTCCTTTCAATTATATGTCCTTTCAATTATACGACCTTTCAATTATACGACTTTTCAATTATACGACCTTTCAATTATACGACCTTTCAATTATATGTTCTTTCAATTATACATTGGGGGCAGCTGGCATAGTGGTTAGAGCATTTGACTGAATCCAGGGGTCCTTGGTTCAAATCCCACTCTAATTAGTATACTAATTGTAGCATTTTTCGGGCTGAAAATGCCTTAAACCCCATTGCCCATGGGGTTCCGGGTAGCCATTGCAGTGTGGTTCTGTTGGGGCTTTTGCCCTCTGACGTTTGCTGTGCTTCAGATACTCTGTATGCGTTCTCTATGTCGCTTACCTCCCTGCTATGTCGTCATCTCATTGTAAATAAACATGGACCTATCATAGACTTAGCGGAGTATGCCATATGTAGTTCATATGTAGACATCTGGAACCGGTGGCGTGAATGGAAAAAGCTCAATTGTCTGCCCAGACTTGGTGGGTTTTTCGCACTAGGTGTTTTCCTCCACCCCTTATAAGTGAGGCTAATCAGATTGTCGTATTAACCACATTAATAGGCTAGCTTTGTATAAAGGCCTATGATGGCCCATCACAACGATTACTTTAGTAATCAGCCGATACATACATACATACTACATATCGCTCGCAATGATTGTGGCAAAATGGGCTGAACTTTTAGTACAATAAGGAAAGCAATACTCAAGGTATGCAAAGAACTTTCCGACAACTCTAGCGTTGCCCGTCGTCGTCTGAACTTACTCACAACACTGACTTCAATAAAAAAGGAATCGACAGGGGACATAACCGCATGAGAAAAACATTAGACTCCTGGCACACAGCCGTGACTGATCAAACCGACAATTCAAACAAGATTCCTCTTCATAAATAACGTAGCATTCAGTCGCTTATCTCCCCCTGTGTATACAGTATTTTCTCGAATACGAAACAATACCAACAATAAAACGAATACTGAACTAGAGCCAAAATAATAAAAAGGCAATTGTTTTTATTATCGCTACTTACGTAAATACCCCTTACGTAAATGGCTTACGTAATTCTTACTTTTTCCGTGTGTTTTAGTGCTAGTAAATGGTAAATGTGCTGTAATTAATACTTGTACCATGGGCGTCACGAAAATTTTCAATAGGCAATCTTTAACAATTTATATCCAAAACTGCCTGTGTAAAAAGTTCAAGGAACCTAGCTATGATTACAACAGTAAAGCAATACTGACATTTTGTTGGTATAAGTCATATAAGGGAGGTAACTCTGACCCAATCAACAGTTAATATATCGATAATGGTAGGTGTAGCCACTAAAAAAATGACCCACAGTATGACTTGTAGCCCCCCTTCATGCCATTCGCTTGTGATCATTAAGCATGCAATTCATTTTCAAATAAACTGACAAGTTAAAATGGTAACATGGACATTCCTTTAAAATTGTTGCAAAGGTCTAGGTCATACCTGTCATTTTCAACATTTCAGCGAAACATCCCAAAAATTAAATTAGAATATCTGTATAAGGAACGACCTTGGTTATAAGGAACGACCTTGGTTATAAGGAACGACCTTGGTTATAAGGAATGACCTTGGTTGTAAGACGACCTCCTTACTCGAGATGAGCCAATTTAATTTTTAAAGTCAGCTTTTATACAGGCAAAACCAGTGCATTTTATCCTTGAAGAGTAGGCTTTGTTGAATTAATTATTTCATTACCATAATATATATCCGGTTTCACAACTATTTTCGCCAGTCAACGTCTACACTTCTGCTACCTTAAACTCATCAATAAAAAAATCATCTGGTCATAGAACATCGTTACTCAATCATAAAATTATTTTTATCTACGAAGTTTAATAATCAATGCCAAATATCACAGAGGTTGACAGAAAATTGAGTTTTTATTACCATCCATCTCTTCTATAATTTTCACGTACATATAATACGAGATACTGTTCTTAAATTTTTTTATGCGTATGTCATAAATATCAACTTTGAAACCATCGAAAACAATTAATTTTTGAGATAGTGTTATTGACGTTTTCATATCAGACTATTTACGTACATCTAGATTATAAACATGAGTTACGTAGTTAGCTAGTGAGTCTTTGGAAAACTGAGATAATTGCCGATTAGGTTATTCTCAGTCTTTTACAAAAATTAGCCTTTAACCCTTTGCACTCTGTTGTCACAGAATTATATTGCAATAGTAATGCAATGTACAATCATCAGTGTGGTAATGGTTAAATAAGGTGAATATGACAAATTGATTAGCCTCTATTATAAAGGGGTGGGGGAAAATCACCAATTATGAAAATCCACAGAGTCTGGACAGACAACCGACCTTCCATTATGAATAGAAATTAAATAAAATTGTATTGATTTACAGTGTCCTCTGAACACGTGGCTATCAAAGACACTTTACAAATTTATCGTTACTATGAGTAACTAGAAGTACAAGGAATACGGTTCAAAATTGAACTCGGTATACCTTGAATAAATCGAAAGTAAAATAGGTATATACAATAAGATCACATATAGAGAAAATATAACTAAAAATATTACAGCACAGATCGCATAATTGCAGTGACAAACATTAACCCTTACCAGACTGACAACAGTATACCACATTAGTATAGCAATACCAAACTGTAACCACAGAGTCCTAAGGGTTAACGCCACTGTTTCCAAACATCTACTGGCATGTTATGTATGTTACATACTCCGCTATGTTCATGACTGTTAATGGTTATTTACAGCGGAATGATGAAATCATGGGGAGGTAAGCGACATACAGACCACCCATAGAACATCTGAAGCATAGCCACATCTAGGAGAAAAAGGTTTTAACATAATCTCACTGCAAGGGCTATCCTAACACCTATTTCAGTTGCTTTCCGCGTGAAAAATGCCAGTCAGGTAACTGACTTGAGTGAAAATTGTACCAGGGTCCTCGAAATTCAAACACAATGACTATTATGCTAGTTGTCCCCCGCCAATATGAGTATACATGTTCCCACACATAAAACATATTAATATTTCTCGATCGATTATCTCCGCCTTTCACACGAGTTCTGTTCGCGGAATTACGGTCAACAGCAAATAAACATCAAACTGACTGCAAAAAGTTGGGATGTAGGAGAGGTCGTAATAATTAACCAAAGAATATGATAAAACAGATGAATTCTGGTTAAGCCTTAAAATGACCAAATTACTCATTTTAATTATTAAAATACTGTATATATATTGAGTACTAATGATATGGCGTAATATATCGTACATTTAATTGTGCGTATTTTGTTGATCATTGCAATGAACTGTGTAATTAGCTTTTTCTAATTTAGCTCAAACAACTAATTAATAAGTAAATAGCTGGAAGCATTTTTCTTGTATATTTATCATGTGACTCTGTTAGGGGATGTTTCGGTACAGGGCAGTTTAGTAGGAATAGTTTGGTTGGGGAGCACTTCGGCAGGGTACGTATTGATGTGGGGATGTTATGTAAAGAGGACGTTTAAAAAGGGGACGTTAGGAAAAGGGACATTTTGACTAAGTTAAATCGCAAGCATCGTTGCACATCAGAAAAATTAGGGAAACATAAAATAAATGAAATTATTGAAGTGTGTATATACATATAATTCGTAATAGAAACACCCATATATCACAGTTTTATAGTTAATATTCGTGACAAACCGATAATATATTAGGTTATTCCTACAAGAACAGTGTATTAAAATACGCGAGAATGAAATTGAAAGTGTTGAATGGGAATAATGGGCCTCCTAAAGAACTAGTGTGCTTATGCAAATATTAAGGAATTGAAAACTAAACATACAGTAATAGATCTTTCGTAGAATCGAATGTAGTCGATCGCCGTAGCGAGTCACCCAAGCTTCCTGAAGAGACGAACCGCGTGCCAACTTTAAAACTAGTACACGGCAGAGACCATGTATTGGGTTCATGAAAACACACAGCCGAGTACCGTAAGTGGGTTTAAAATGTTCAAATGTAATAAGCAAGGTACGACGTACGCAGGGAAATGATAAAGTTTAGACTTTGTTCATTTGAACACAAGGGGGTGATAAAAACAAAATCCACATCGGTAATCCACATGCTACGTTAACAAGGTAGCAAAACGTCGCCAAATCTAAAAGTCACATATCAGCGTCTCCTGCAAGCAATAGCGTCCCTAACCAAAACGTACTGAGAGCCTCTGACCGATAAAGAACGCCCTAAAACACCACCAAAACGTCCCCGATTAAATAAAGATATGGGAACAAGTAATCGACGTGAAATACTGACATTTCAGAGTGTTTGTCGTAACCAGTTGTGCAGTGATTATAAGCGCTGCCTGCTATATGACGGGTGGCCAGTTCGTCCCGCGCAAATCAAGGATTTTTCTCTCGCATTCCACAATAGGAAAAGAGCAAGATTTTTGTATGCTTTAATAAAATATATTTCATTATCAAGTAGCACCAAAATCTCGATCTTTACCTTTATTTACTTCCGTAGATAGCGGATTAGACGGGTCTCGTCTGCGACATGGAGGCTAGCTGCTGTTTCATTCTTCTATATGTTACTACAAACTAGGAAACCATTAAATCCATACAGAATCGATGTATTCGTATCATAACCCCCGGCAGCAGAATTATCAATTGTGCCCCTTTATGTCAGTGGCTTGTTGTTTCCACATTTGTGTAGAGTATAATTATAATTGAGTAACAGGAGCAGTTGGTTAAAAAATAGGTAGACCACAGGTAAGATAAACATATGTTGTCTTATAAACTGCGGTTTTATACATTCTACCCAGAAGAGGGAGGGGGCGTAAATAAAAGTAGGTTAAATTAATGGCCGATATATTAATCGTTGAATACGAACGTTTTAGATGGGATTTAAATGAATATACATCCGTGTGACAAAATGTAATGCGAAAAGAAAATTAAATGGTTTTCGATAACAGAACCACGTGAAAATCTATACAAGCTTGTTCAGTGTCACGAAGTTGGAAAATATTAGTTATTTTAATTTAACCATTACACACGTCCTACCTCTGTTTCCCCCACATAATGTACGCAAGAAGTTAGCTATTATTTTAACACAATGGGCCTGTTTCGTATTGTTCGGTCGAGGTCGAATCGAAATATATAAAACATAGCAAAGGCGGGATTTATACATATCGCCGTCACTCGGACAGAAGTTTAACGTCTCATAGGTGAGTTACTATTGCTAGATCGAACGACAGACGACGAGGTTCAACGTGAACGAGTATTCCGTAGTGATAGCAGGCATAATTAAGACTACAGAAACCATTAACTTCTCAATGCGCGAATCTTAAGCAAACGAACTACAATATAAATGGCCGGGCCGTATGAGCTATGATAGAAACGTAGTATTAATTATATTCCAAGGAGTCGGGTCAACAATGTCGTAATTCCTACGAAGAATGTTACTTAATGTTGACTATCTGTGTAATTATTGATGATATAAACAACAAGTTTACCAACACGTTACAGTGCTTCACGACCCACCCTGTTCTGTTCACATAGTTATGACCGCTTGCGTGGTCTTAAGGGTCTTTTGAGGAATTAACCTACGCTAGAATCGTATCGCGTTCCACACTCGTATGAAGTGGCTTAAAATCCTTGTTTCCCTGTCCTACAAGGATGATGTTCTCCCACAGTGGTTCTAGTGATTTTTTGTGCACTTCTCTCCTCTAGGAAAGTATTAATTTTCAACAGTTCTAATTGTTGGCGCCAGTGGTGTAGTGGTTAGAAGCGCTGCCTTTCATGCGAGAGGTTGCGAGAGTTCGAACCAGCACAAAACAGGGATTTTTTCCCGCGCCTTCCACAACAGGAAATGAGCAAGATTTTCGTGCTTGAATATTGAGAAAGATTTGTCGTGGAATGGTTTATTATAAAAAGTATCTTAGGGTAGTAACAGGCCAATGTTGTACGTGCGACTGACATTTAATTATAAAGTAACACCTAAACCTCGCCTTTACCTTTACCTTTAATTACCCCAGATGTCTGTATGATGGTCTGTCACAGATTGTGGATACCGATAAAGTTCTAACATGTCTACTCTCGACATCAAAGCCGTAAGGGAGAACTGGAGCGCTGTCAACCGTGACCTCATCGGACTGGGGTGCGCCATCTTCGCCGAGTAAGTTGCTTACAACATACCACCCAGAAATGAAACGCGTAAAGATGATATAAAATGTTTGATCATTAGTAATTGACATGGTAAAGAGCTATGTGAATCACTTAAATAATGAAGAATAATTGTACAATTAATTTATAATAATCGTTACACAATCACATCGAGAAATTTTTGGGGATCGCCCGCATATTCGAATACAACCATTGTGAAAGTTATAACAGTAACGACAATCATTCTCTGCACGTATCAAACTCGATAAGTTCTGTACGTGAAATAAAATATGGTTTTGCAGACTGTTTAAGATCAACAACTCGTATGTGGATCTATTCACGGGCATTCGCGAGTCCGGCGAGGTTACCGTTGGCAACGCCAAGCTGCGCGAGCATGCCATTCGAGTGCTGACCTCGTTCGACTCTTGGATTATCGCCCTTAGCGATGGACCCGTCCTCGAGGGTCTCATCCTTCGCGAAGGTTTCGAACACATCCCCAGGAAAATCTACAAGAGCCATTTCCAGGTTTGTGTAACAGAATAACTGTCGATAATGTAAACTAAGCTAGTATCGTTATGCACCATTAACACATTTGATGTGTTGGGGTCGTAGTAATCGTGAAAACGTAATATGTGCTATATTAAAAATCTTATTTGTTAACCTACTTGGCATTAGTCTTAGTTCGATACAAGTTTTCATCAAACGAGAACCTGTCTGCTATTTAAATAGTTTTATTTCAAGATTCGGCAGACAACCCTTTATGAAACACGCCCCTATAATGAGCTTTTTATAAAAAGTCATTACCTGAAAATACCCCTATAAGCTTCCGGTATAAAGAAACACGTTTTTAGGCTCTCTCTAGACTTGCAAACTCAGACAGCTATTGCACACACTCGTATTGACATGTCAGCGATGCATCAACGAGAACAGAATAGGTAGGGTGGGATATGGCGACTGCTTTTGTGCCTTTGTACATATATTTATGTTGATTTCGCTGGTCGACCTAGTTATATGAATACTAAACTGACATCACCGGAAAGTATAATTATACACAGCAAAATCACACGGGGGAGGCTTGTTGTTGCCTATTGTAGAACACCGCAATTTTTCACAGCGTTCTTTGATAAGTGAAATATATATGAAAGTATCCACAGTTGGTATTTATTGAAAATTTTTCCTAGTCCGGATGTCTATCGTCTATTTCAGGATATGCACAAAGCCATTCGCGTGGTTCTTTCTAACAACCTCGGAGCGAAATTCAACGGCGACGCGTTCGACAAGGTGATGGAAAGAATCGTCGGTCTTTTGGCCGCGGGACAGGTCACCAAGAAGTAAACGACGTGGCCGATGGTGTTACCATAGCGCTGCTTTCTTTAAGGACATTTCTAGGATAAATAAATCACTTTCCTGGCGCCGAGTGATCATTACTATTAAAGTTTTATTATTTATATAAATAGTAATTCATATAGATAGACGAATCATTGAAATATTCAGATATAATATTCAAATATAATGTATGACAACAGCAGGCCTCAGTCTTGACGAACAGTATCATGATAATTAAATAACAATTAAAATATTTTAGATATCAAATTTAATGTAAAATAAACTTTTGTGCAGCCAGTTCTTGATGTGTTGGTTGTTTTACATACCGGAAGTGTCTAGTTACTGCATTTAGGGAGATATTAGTCATTTTTAACTCCCCATTTCCTTACTGAATTCATTCACAGAATACTAATGGATAAATTCCATCCCCGATAAAGACATATAATTGTGCGAAAGCCCCCCAGTCAACCAAAATATATTCATCCACGCGTTTTTTATAAAAACTTGCGAGTTTATGTCCTTTATCGATAACCGTTTCCTACGATTTTACCAGTTAGTTTATTTGGTTTGTTAGTAGTATTGAAAATATTAAAAGAACACATAACAAATACTCGTACGTGCATCATGAGAAAATGTGCATCATGAGAAAATTCATCGTCTGCATCCGCTTCCGGTTTTCGATCAGAGCAGCCGATAATTCGACAAACATGCGATTCAACTCCACTGCCATAAACAGTGTTTAATTTTTTTTATAACCTGAACAATTGGTAAAGGCACAAACCACATTCAAAACGCTTCCTCTATTGCTGAAAGTAATAACGAATGTTCCGCCATTTTTTATTTTTTATGCATTTACGCATATTTACTAATATATAGTAGGAGAAAAGGAAGTCGATTAATTGTTTTAGACCGCCGCTGGTGTATATTATTCACCCGTTCAGCGCTATTTTTTCTGATCAATAAAAGTCGTCTGCTTCGTCGTGAATTTAGACGAACTAAACAATTTCAGCACACGTACAAATCAATAACAGGTACACGTCGAATGAAATAATGTAACAGGACCAGGGTAATATTTAAATAGTGCGTTCGTGTTAAAGATGTCATTCAACTCAATATGTTAATATGGTAGATCCCATAATCGTCATATCATGCTGTTTTTATTTAAAATGAATATACGACCGACTTATACACTCATTATAGGAGAAATATTTAGGCAGCTTTTTCGATGATTTGTGGACGATCCTTAATTATACACATTACCGACTTATACACCATACCGACTTATACACGGATTGATTCTGAATTATATACATTACCGACTTTTACACGGATTGATTCTTAATTATACACATTACCGACTTATGCACATTACCGACTTATACACGGATTGATTTATATACCGCGCAATACTTAGAGTATTGTCTATTTCTGAGGTAACATTCTGTAAAGTATACGCCGTCTTAAAGTGTCTAGGCTGCGGCGAGCGTAAACCTTAAAGTTCTAATAAAGGTCTACAGGTATAACAAAATTTTGATAAATAACATAAGTGGTAGTAAGCCCATTTGCGAACGTATTTCTGTATAAAATGATAGTACTCATGGATGTGAGAGCAGGCGATGATAATGGTGATGGTGACGTTGACGACGACGATGGGTGCAAAAATAACCCTGTTCCATCTCGTTACCTGCGCCATTATTAGTCCTTTATAAAGCTAGGTAGATCTCAGCACAACAAACGGATCAGTCTGCCTTATAAAGGTGAAAGAACAGCGTAGTGATACCCACCGAGTCTGGGCAGACACTTGACCTTCGTCAATTTACGCCAATAGTTGCAAAGGCTTACAGAGAGTCTACATATGTCGCACACTCCGCTAAGGCTGTGATATTTGATGATTATTTTATATCTAATGAGATGACGAGATAGCGGAGAAGCAAGTACTTTAGAAACTATTCAGAGAGCGATTCAGACTTAGCCGCGTCAGAGAGAAGAGGCGCTTCTATGACCGCACCGCAAGAGCTACTCTAAGCGATTCAGACGTAACCGCGTCAGAGAGAAGAGGCTCTTCTATGACCGCACCGTAAGAGCTACTCAGAGCGATTTAGACGTAGCCGCGTCAGAGAGAACAAGCTCTTCTATGACCGCACCGCAAGAGCTACTCGGAGCGATTCAGACGTAACCGCGTCAGAGAGAAGAAGCTCTTCTATGACCGCACCGCAAGAGCTACTCGGAGCGATTCAGACGTAGTCGCGTCAGAGAGAAGAAGCTCTTCTATAACCGCAGTGCAAGAGCTACTCAGAGCGAGTCAGACGTAGCCGCGTCAGAGAGAAGAAGCTCTTCTATAACCGCACCGCAAGAGCTACTCGGACCACCACGGGCAGTCGCGATAGATGGCGCTTTTTGCCCGAAAACCTTTACAGGTTGTATACTAGTTAAAGCGGGAATCGATCTCGGGGCGTCTGGACCAAATTCTGATGATCGTACCACTATGCAGCCTGCACTAAGGTGCACCGAAGACCCAACCTAACCAAAATAGCTAATTACCAAAATCAATAGACGATTGCATCTTGATAGTGTATAAAATAACTCCAAAACCCTGCAATTACACTTCTACGACGTACTACGAAAAGTAAAGGAAACACGTTATTAACTAACTAATGTTATGCGCAAAACTAGCTTTCGCAAATAAGTATATTTGATGAGGTTTAAGCACAAATAAGTGTATGAAATAAAATGAAATTTATTTAATAAAATGCATGAAATGAAATGAAATTTTATTGATTTATAGTGCCCTTTTAACACATAGCTATCAAAGACACTTTACAAATTTACTAAAACCATATCTAACTAAAACACAGTTTCAAGATACTGTGATAGAAAGTACAGTTAAATTGCAGATAGATGAAACCTATACAGTACTATCGCAAGAACATATAATCACAGTGTCAAATGTTACATTATAACATACACCGGGAGAAATTACTTAGATGAAACAGTCACACAGGATTAATCAACTACATTATGCAATAACACAGAACAGTGACAATAATAATACAATTACATTGAGTAACATTATACAATGTACTTATTAGCAGAGCTGTCAAACACACTTTACATGAAAATAACTTTAAGTATACATAATGAGATTCAAACACAAACATTAATATAAATTGTAAAGATAAAAGAAGGTAAACACGAAGTTTTGGTGCTACTTCATAATCAAATGTCAGTCGCACGTACAACATTGTGCCGTTACATCGCTAAGATATTTTTATGAAGAACCATTCCGCGAGAAATCTTTCTCCATATTCAAGCACGAAAATCTTGCTCATTTCCTAATTGTGAAAATCTTTCATTATTTGTAGGCGACATTATTTCTGAAATAAATTTCTAAATAAAATGAAAACAGCTTAATATGTGAGCAACTTCAAATAATAATAAATAAAAAGAAAATATAATAAAAGTTAACTTATACGCCTTGAATACCTCTTTTGCCTTCTTGCTAAAATCTCGGTAAATAAATTAAAATAATTAAAAAATGCGTACAATGCTGCCCAAAACTAAGAATGTGTGCTGTGGAAGAAACAATAAAATTTTTATCGTTGTTGTTGCTGAATAAATTTATATAAAATTCAAATGTGCAGCAAGCGCGATACATTGCGCATGTTCGTGTCACAGTTACGTGCCGGAAGTAATACGGCTAATATATTTTTTCTGCAGCTTGGAGCATGCTTGAGGATCAATCTGTTTTTCTTTTGTAAACTCTTCTTCGGCGTGAGGCCGACACATAATGATCGATTGAGGTGCCTTCATGGTTTGTCTAATTTCTTGGACGCCTTGACAAATTGTGTTCTTTAAGGCGCCTCGTATCTCCACGAGCTGACCGAGAGAAAGCGCAGCGGGTCAAATTAATGCTGCAGCCCGCGAGCGGGAGTGTGTGCACGAAGATGGGTGAGGGCTATGTTTGGACATGTCAATAGTTTGCTCGGGGTGGGGAGAATGATGCCATAAAATTCGCGTGTTGGTGGCACTCGAATAACAGTCACATTGCCTACTCGGGCGGGAGAACAGAGAGCGACACAGACTGTTATCATCATAATTATAAATAGTAATAATAATAATCCATTTGTTTTAGAGGCGCCCTAATCACTAGTATGTCTCTAAGGCGCCTATATACATTTCGTGTGACAACTAATTATATTGTATAACACAATAGTAAATGCATATAGGTAAATCATAGCCTAACACAACAGTTGAATGAAATGAAATGATTTTAAATAAGTAATTATATTGCATAACACGATAAAAAATACATTTAAGTTAAATCATAGCCTAACACCATCATTAAGTGAAATGGAA
>WURV02172369.1:0-14159 GCA_011762755.2 Epimenia babai | reverse complement strand
TATATACTTCCCAAAATTAGAGAAGCATTATGGGATGTATTAGTGATAATTTGGGAACACGCATAAGGATATCGTTAATTTTTTATGACTTTTATGAGGTATCAATAAATAGTTCATCAGGATGCCTCCACCCGCAATTATGGCTTTCATGAGACTTGCAACAGTAATGAAACTCATCTGTCCACTTCATCTGCTCAGTGTGTTTATGCACCACATAACCTGGCATAATCTGCGTCTAGTTAAGATTTTCTTGACATCATGCAAATCTATCTTGTAAAAATCATGTGGGAAAGGGTACACAAACTGCTGCAGACTATTATGGATTATTAAGACAATCTGGGCAGCAGAACACTGATACCATGTCAGTTGTCATTGTCAATATAATTTAAACATATATCTGATCATGTGATAATTCTTTAAATAGGACTATATTGGGACTTTGAATAACTGTTTATGGATTATAAAGTGGCTCTTCTGATGTCTGTGCAACTATTTGCATTCAAATATAAGGCTAACCAAGTACTTATTTAATTCTGCTTCACACTCATAGTGATATAGATCATCATCATAATGATTATGTCTGACCTGTTGGTTAGAAGGCTTGTGTACAACTGGCGTCCATGTACTGTTGTGTGTTTTTAAATTACGACCTGCGTACTGTGTTGTAGGGATAGTTTTTTGCCTGCGTCGCTGTGTGTTCGGCCCAAGTATTTTGTTGTCGTGATTCAAGTTAATGTTGGCGGTCACATTAGGACTGGTCTTTAGGAAAGCTAACGACTCCGATGTTCCGTGATGTAATCCGACACGCTTGACCGTTGTCATGTTTTAGATGCTTCAAATTCATTCAAATAAACTATTTATAAACACATCGATAGTAACACACGAGATTTAATGAATGGCAAATACTAGTTACTAGTTTTTAAAGATTCTCATTTATTTGTTAACAATAATTATCATCATAAGTACGCATGCGTTGTTATCCTGGTCACTAGTGGCAACAATAGATAGTACAAAACAAGACGTTTACATTTTGTATCATACAGTATACTAGATAGACGAGGTGCAAGAGGAATATTGCATATTCTTCGTATAAGTTTGTTATTACTGCATTAAATGCGAATATTAACGATCTTATCAGATGCACTGTTCAAAGCTTGGGTCTAGGTTAATACTTAATACTAGTCCTTATGCACTGTTCAAAGCTTGGGTCTAGGTTAATACTTAATACTAGTCCTTATGCAGTCACTATGGGCTGATAGCTTACTGACTAGATATATTTGATAAGAAAGTCGGTGTTTGAAGAGGGTTTGAGACTTTAAATAAACACATGATCTATAGCAGATGTGTCAACCCGTACGAAATGGGTAAACCGTCCATTGGCTTCCCTTTCACTGGCTATCGAGGTCCCAGACAATAGCATTAATACCACAGTCTCTGTTTTATATAATAGAACCCACGTGGTATCGTCTGCGCCTGCGATGCAGGTCTGCAAGCGAGACTTGTTATATATCAAACCATGAGTTTTACCGCGCTTTGCACCATGTGAAACGTGCGAGATTTTCGTATACGAATATTTTCACAGATTTGTTATCTAAGTTGGTTATTTAATTTTCATACATTCATAAATAATAATAATAATAAATATGGTGATTATAGTGCTACTTCAATACACAAGTGCATTCCCAGTCGCACTTTACATCTGTTTTGTGCTATCCGTGTAATAGTACGTAATTATAGGCATATAAAAAATGAGCGTAAAAATGTAATAAATGCGGTATAATTAGATAATGACATACATGTATAATGCTCATGTCAATATAGTGTGAGTATAGTATCATAAAATGTCAATTAATTTGAGCAAAAGTGTAACTTGACATTTACTACCGTAAACAAGTAGTGCCAAAACCATGCTTTTTATGGGCTATGGAGCACCGAAACTACACGAATTCTCAGTGCCCTGTTAAGAAAATTTTGCGTGATAAAGGCGTAGACTTGTAACTGAAAGGTCACGGGTTCAAAAGTGCCTGACGGTTGGCTTTTTATCTTTCGTAAGCTGTTTATCCCCAGTTGCTGAAGTAGACCCGTCTTGAAAATAGATGGAGACTTGATATCTTCAGTCTGCGAGTGTGGAAGGTATCGTTTCCACGCTGAATAGCCGTCACAAACATTAATTGTCGACCGCATCTGAGACCCTTTATTGGCTGATACTTATTGGGGTTTTATAAATTTGTACTTTGCATTTTAATTTACTGTCGATAAAGTCTCAAATTAAAAGCACACTGGAAACGCTATTACAAGGAAAACAGCACTAGCGACACATACAAACCAATACTTTATTGATGTAACCATTTATGTAACGACTATTTACATTACATAAAATACTTTTGGTCAGTATCGTACATAGATCTATATATATATACAACACACATAATTCCACATCTTTGATACATAGCATAATGTGGCAATTTTTATTCTTATTTGAATGGCCGCTTATCACAAAAATGCTAGAACAGGAGAAGACTCCAAATCTGCTATCTCCGATAGCGAAAATGGATAATCAACATTTACAAATAAACAACATTTGGATAGTTCATGTCAGCAATAAGTTAACATAACTTAATCAATGTCAAAACTGCAATCTCAGTATGATTTTAATTATCGAAGGCAAAATATTTGGAAAATGCGATAGGACACAATTTCCAAGGGCCAATCAGGTTTTAGGACGATACCTATTGGTTAAGGAAACACGTCCTGGTAGCTTTTCAGTCTCGATAACTTTCGATAAACTGAAAAACTTTACTTGATGATAGACATTTATAATACTGAAATGTATTATCAATTCAATCTCAAATGACATCGCTTTTGGTAATATTCAGAGACTATGAATCAATGGATTACAATATAATTGTTCGGATAGCGAAATAATTAGAGTTGAAAGAACAAAAAAGGATTTATTTTGCGCATAGACTAATGAATACAAGGTTCGTAGTCATGGTCATTTAAAACACGGCGTTTGTGGTGGGAAGAGTAATGTGGGGAGGAATTCTTCGTGACGTTCTAACGATGTGTTATTGTCGAGCTTTCGTGTTAGTCTTTAGGGATTCGCCTCAATGGAGTTGAGTGTTTGTCACGAGATATGTAAAGACGTAACAATCGACAAATCTGCAGACTGGGTTGGATAATGGGAGGGTGGTTTTTTTTCGATATGGTAAATACTTAGCTGTTCATATGGGGAACTGAGATACGTGATAGGATAACGTTGTGAGAGGCATTTCTGCTGGAAGGTACAGGTACATTAGGAGTGCAGTTATGTTCAACGTGTGGCGGCAAAACATATATAGAAGGTCTTTTAAGGTGGTCGTATTAGTCAGCCACCAGAGAGTGAAGAAAACACTCAGTAACATCCTGTTAGTATTTAACACCCACGAGCAATGGATCATTTGATAGTTATGAGCAATGAAATACGATGTATTAACTTGGAAAAGACAGGTCAATGGAGGTAAATGGGATAACTAGCACTACTGAAGATAGCACTGGAGATTTGTATCTTTGAAGTTATAAAATTCGTCACTTCCTTGAAATACTACACAGCTGAAGTCATTGGAACATGTCAAGTATTTTAATTAATTGGTCTTGTAACTCCCCTGCTTGAGACGATTGTCTAAATCGCAATTTACTTCTGAAGTTGAATAGATTTTCTCAAATCAAGTTATAATTGTTATAAAGAAATATCAAAACTGCGGCCGCCATTTTGAATTTCACGTTCCACGTAACGTCCATGGCATGCGATAATCTTCAAGAACAAAACTTTTTTCTAATTCTGTAAACGCATCAAAGAAAATAAATATCTAATCGATCAAAATTCCTGATCAAGGGAGACTTGGGAGGTCAACATTGTGTTCAGTTTGACGCTTGCATCATGACCGCCATCACCGACGACATAATTTTAGACTAATGATTGTTATACCGTGAGGAACAGGGGGCAGCTGGCGTAGTGGTTAGAGCGTTTGACTTTGAATCCAGGGGTCCTTGGTTCAAATCCCGCTCTAACCAGTATAGTAACTGTGGCGTTTTTCGGGCTGAAAACACCTTAAATCCCATTGCCCATGGGAGTCTGGGTAGCCCTTGCCGTGTGGTTCTGTTGGGGCTTTTCCCTCTGACATTTGCTGTGCTTCAGATGCTCTATATGTGTTCTCTATGTTGCTTACCTCCCCGCTATGTCGTCATGTCATTGTAAATAAACATGGACCTATCATAGACTTAGCGGAGTGTGCAACATATGTAGTTCATATGTGGACATTTAGAACCAGTGGCGCGAATGGGAAAAGATCGTCTGGCCAGACTCGATGGGTTTTTCACACTAGGTGTTTCCCCCCCACCCTACATAAGTGGGCTATCAGATTGCCGTGTTAACCACACTAATGGGCTAGCATTGTAAAGGGCCTATGATGGCCTATCACAACGATTATTTCGGTAATCAGCCTATAAATACATACATATACCGTGAGGAATATTACAATAAACATACAATACTTCACTCGCTCCTAATAATCCAACGTACCTTCAGAAAGTTGTAAAATTTTGACAGTTCCTTCATTCTAAGTAATGCATAATGTGTACTCGAAATGGTAACGTAATGGAAAAGTGAAAGTATTCTGAGACACCAAATCAACTTCCCCGAATAAAAGGGGCACATTGCTGTACATAGAGCAGTAGTATTTCATCTTGTCAGGATTAAGAAAATAACTTATATAATAAATAAAAAAATGTAGTAATTTTGCTGATCTTATCTCTTGCATTATTTTACTTTGATATTGGGATTTTAGAATCCCATATCATGAAAACTTGAGGTATTATCTAGCCTTCCGTGATTGCACTTATTAGTGTTTCGCCAATTCTAAGACGTTACATTAAAACATTTGCAGAAGGCAAAAGCACGAGCCACCTGAGCAGTCATGCTTGGCATTAAACTGACTGGCTTCGTTGCTGATAAAATATAATGTAATAATTCAATGATGTTATGATTCATCCTGTGGGACATCTAATACGAAACACGATGGTTCGGTTCGTTCAAGCGGTGATGAGGGCGGCATTCGTTTTGATTACTGATTAGGAGTGCAAACTCTCGTACTCATAAGAAAAATATTTAATTAAGAATTTTCGTAAGAAACCAAAAATTTTTGTGTCCGGTGTTTTAATGGGCAGAGAACGTAACGACGGTAAATACAAACAGATGTATGTACACGAGTACCGATATATCACCAAGTCTTAAATATTCCATGAGATATACTAGATGTATCAAATTTTCTATATCTTTGAGCGTGAACTACTATTTTTACACAGAATTGATTAAAGCTGGATTGTCGTTAAATTTTCGACTGAATTCAAAAAAAAAATGACTGAAAAATGATTTCTCATACAAAATGTTCCAAAGCCTATTTAAGAATGACACGAACAGCAAGCCATTAACAGTGGTGGTGGTAGATAATAAATGACACTATATGAATGGATGACCTTTAAAGGTATTCCATGGTCTCTGTAGTGCCTACCTCTCGGCTATCTCATCACCTCATTGTGAACATTGTAAACCAGTCGACCACCACAGACTTAGCGAGGTGTGCAACACATGTAGGCCTTCTGTTGGGCGTTGGGAACCAGTGGCGTGAACAGACGGTCAACTATCTGCCCAAACTCGGTGTTTTTTCCACCGTCTAACTGAAGACACTTCCTCAGTCACGTTAACCACAGGCGAGCTCAGTGAAGGAGCAATAACGCCCCAGACATCGGATTAATACTCAGCCTTCTGTTACACACACGCATGCACGTGTGAGCGCGCTTCGTAGTAAAACGGTTATACAATACTATATCCATCATGAATCCTGTTCAAACAAGTTAATAACATAATAACTTAGATTGCACTCATACAACAGTGGAGATGGAGGTAAAGGAATAGATAGAATTTCATCAGGGCAGTGGTAATAGGTACGGAATGAACCCATGGCACGTCTGAACTCACGAAGACATGAAGAAACACCTTTAGAAACTAATATCTATCTGCATGACTTTTCAACAATAAATAACCTTTTTAGGGGAGCAATTACACCAATGTACGATACATCTGGCCTCTAGCACAGTGATTACATAACACAGACTAGTGAATAGAACTTAGAGAAACATAATAACAATGAATGATAAGTTCTAGAGTTCTATTATCTAAGTTGCGTTCACCAATCTTTGTTGGGGTATTACTGTACTCAAGGCCGCGTATATTTTGCGTTTGTGTGATTTCTTTACACTCGAAAAATTTTATAATCGAAAGCTCGTGCAATATACGTATATTGGACTTAGTCTCTACAAGTCTCATAATTGTATCTAAAATTGATCTGTATTACCTGTATACTGTTAGGTGTTAATTTTATATAATTTTGATAATTACATTATAGTCTTTGAGCATTAGGCTACTGTTTCATGTAAAGCGTGTTTGACAGCTAAGCCAATACGTATACTTTAATCAAATAATTTTATTAAATTTCAAGTGTTTTCCCTTTATATCTCCGTATGATCATAAGACTAACGCGGCTACCCTAGAATAAATATCTCGGGTGTAATCCGTAATCGTGACCTTCCGATTACTGCTCGCACGCGTGAAATATTACAAGTACATAAAAAATGAAAATAGAGTCGATGAGATGAGCAAGAGACATTGATCACTAGATGATTGTTCGAGACGCCAGGCTACTGGCGTTGAGACGCCGTGTATGAGGGAGGCACCGAGTTGAGGACCCTGTAACCGACGACGGCGCGTCCGTACGCAACGCCCGGATCAGCATCGACGCGAGGATTAACGCTAGAATGAGCCCCCCGCCGTCACGTCTTGTCCAGGCTGTCGTAGCGCAACTTGAGATCCATGATGACTGAGCGCACTTGGTCTCGTTTGTTGCGCACGATCTCCGAGTCGAACCAGTTCTCGAGGCCGCGCATCGGCATGTTGTAGTCGATAATCGGTGTCTGTAGCCACGGAAACATGAGCCAATTAACTACTAATTACTTATTGTTTACTATTAATATTTTAATATATATACAACCCATGTTGTAGTCGATAATCGGTGTCTGTAGCCACAGAAACACGAGCTAATTTCACCGTGTTAAGTAATAGATTCACCTTACCATTAATAACCCCCCTCCCTCCTGCCCTCACGATCGGTACCCTATCATTGCTGGGTGCGACTCGTGGGTGATTGGCGGTGATCTCAAACCCACCTCGAGGGGCTCATACAGGTGTGGGAGCACGAGTAGCATAGTTATGTAGCCTTTTTCGTTTGATGTGGCTGTGTTTCAGATGCTCGCTTGATGGTCTCTACGGCGCTTACCTCACCCCTATCTCCTCATCTTATTGTGAATACCCATCAACTATCATAGACTTAGCCTAGTGCAGGCTGTCAGTGGGCATTTGGAACCAATGTTGTGTAGAGACGATGGTCAACTGTCTGCTCAGACTCCCTGGTTTCGCGCCCATCGCATTTGTACATATGTACGTGCATACATACTTGTATATGTACGTGCGTGCATGTGTACATACTCGCATATGTACATACATGCATAAGTAAATACTCGCATGTTTACGGGCAGGCATACATACATACATGCATACTCACATATGTACATACAAGCATATATACATACATACACACCTACTTACATATGTACACACGTACACGCATACTCACATACGTACATGTATATTCACATAGGCGCACACATACCTTTCATACGTATGTGCATAATTACATACGTACATACATGTACACATATGCGCATATGTACATGCATACACGCATACCCACATATATACATACATACACACACGCACGCTCACACACATACATACATGTATACATAGAGGCATATACACAAGTATATATACACTATATATACATATTTACAAGTGTATATATACATATACACTTGTAAATATCTGCGATATATACATGTATATATACATATATATGCGTGCGAACGCACGCGCGCGCACGCACACACACGCATACATACATGTATTTATGTATGTGAATATATAGGCTGATTACCAAGGTAATCTTGTGGGCCATCCTGGGCCCTATACAAAGCTACCCTATTGATGTGGTCAACACGACAATTTGATTAGCCTCAGAGTCTGGGTAGACAATTGACCTTTTTCCGTTCATGCCACTGGTTCCAAATGTCTACATATGGTCTACAAGTCACAGACTCCGTCTTCCCTAAGTCTATGAAAGGTCAATGGTTATTCACAATGAGATGACGACATAGCGGGGAGGTAAGCGACATAGAGACCATACATAGAGCATCTGAAGCACGGCAAACGTCAGCGGGGGAAAAAGCCCTAACAGAACCACACTGCAAGGGCTATCCACACCCCCGTGGGCACAGGGGTGTAAGGCATTTTCAGCCCGAAAAACACCACGGGCCAGAGCGGGCATTGAACCATGGACCTCTGGATTCAAAGTTAAACGCTCTAACCACTACGCCAACTGCCCCCTCATACATACAAGTGTACGTCCATTCGTTTTCACAATATTTAAAGCAACCAATACAATAAGATGGCGACCTCGAAGAAGCTCTCGGCATACTGGAGTACGTAGAGGCCGCAGTCGCTAAAGTTGTCCTGTTGAGGTATCTTCGGCGATCCACCTTTTATAGTGTCCTTAGTAAAACTTCGCTGCTCCGATTTCTTCGAGTCCCACTCGACTTGTAAATATCTGCGATAAATGCCCATAGCGTAACTTTATCAATGCATGATGCTATAGACTTTCTTCAAGTAAAGATTCAGTGATCTTCAATTCAGGATGCAAACGGCGATGGGTACTATTAATACAACCACAAGTTGTAACTTCAACGAGCGTTAGCGTGCATTAATGAAGATTATTGTTCATAGTGTATTGAACTATAAATTTCAATCGCCTGCGAAGATAAAGTACAACATTTACAGACCGCAACTATCAGCCAATAAAGGCTCTCACATGCGGTCTACGATGAAGGTTTATGGCGGCCATTCATCGCAGATGCAAGGCGTTTGACACTCGCGTTTGACCTATTGAAGATATTGAGCATCTACCCATTTTGGAGACAGGTTTGGTCCGGGAATTGGGGATGAGTGACTTGCTGAGCATCATCGCAGAAAAATTGTGAAGGGTGGGCGGTTTCGAACCCGCCACCTTTCGGTAGAAATGTGTTTAAACACGGCGCAATTTTCAGTATTCATTTATAGAATTTACCTCAATGTGCAGACGTGTCATACGATTCTAATAAAATGATTTCGGAGTCGATATAAGATCGAGATTATTCGGGGAATAAGTGAAGTGAATGGTTCTTGAATTCTTTGGTATATATTCGAGCAATGATGATAATGATTCTCTACATGAAACACTAACTCTCTCAGCATTTTGATGACAGGAGTCCGGGATGGACCTGCTAGCGAGTCGAACACGAGAATGCAAGCTCTGTCAAAATAAACAATAATGCGATTTTTACATGAAATCGATAAAAGTACCATTGAAAGGTGGCATTATGTAGAAATATTTTGTATAGCGAAGATATCAGTGTGTGTATGGTCTCAGGCGGGTTTTACGAATAAAATATATAAAGCAAGCAAAATAAGGTGTGGGTGTGGATAAAATGAAACAATCATCAAAGTTTATTACTAAAATGTGGGTAAAATAAGATATCTTTACAACAGGGGTCTAAACCACGCGAGAGATGGTAGCTGTCCTAACAAGATTGGGAGGGTATTTTATAATGCTGCAATTGCACTGGAGAAATAGCACCTCTCAGACGTGGTAAAACAACATAGTTTGACCACAGTCATATATGTATCGCATAAACGCAGAATTAAGATAATCAATAAAACCACACCCTAGAAACACAACAACCTGAACTTTAAACTTATCTCGCGATGAAAAGGATGACTAATTAATGAACGAGTGATACGACAAGTTTTACTTTTCTTCATTACAATACGACGCGCATATAGACTTACTTGTGGATGCCCCCTGTTCCATCAAATTGCCTTTGTGTGACCTGGATATATATATACGAGTGCGATATACAATGAAAATAATAAATTGTCAATGAATACCGTCGTACACACTATCGACATAGTGCTCAGTGGTGGTGCAAATATATATATATATATATATATTTAATTTAATCACCTAAATTATTGTTTTACCTCGTCTGAAAAATTACTCCATCACTACATTATAGTGATGGAATAAATTTTGTGATAAATATCAATTGAATGTATTCTCTCTCGTCAAGTCAACTATAGTACCTTCAGTCGTAGATAGTTTTGTTTTGTTTTGTTTTAGCGGATTTGTAGCGATCGAGTGCAGCTTTAGCAAAATTACTTAATTTATCGGAGCATCCTTTCATCGCTTCCATTTAGGTCTTAATGTAAAGGTATTTTTAGACGCAAGGTCTGTTACGTACAGATGACTGAGAGCTGTTGGAGTCTTGCGTGTCCATTGGTTCACTAGATGCTTTGGTATCCTAGTAACGACACAGATATACATTAAGCAAACACCGGATATACATGAGGAAAACACCAGATATACATGAGGAAAACACCAGATATACATGAGGTAAACACCGGATATACATGAGGAAAACACCAGATATACATGAGGAAAACACCAGATATACATGAGGTAAACACTAGATATACATGAGGTAAACACCAGATATACATGAGGTAAACACTAGATATACAAGAGGTAAACACCAGATATACATGAGGTAAACACCAGATATACATGTGGCATCCACAAGATATACATGAGGTAAACACCAGATATACATGAGGTAAACACCAGATATACGTGATGGAAACACTAGATATACATGAGGTAAACAGCAGATATACCTGAAGCAACCACCAGATATACATGAGGTAAACACCAGATATACATGAGGTAAACACCAGATATACATGAGGTAAACACCATATATACATGAGGTAAACGCAAGATATACCCGGGGTAATCACCAGACGTACACAATATTGGATATTGTATATTCTTCATACATAAACGTAACTTCTGACATAGTTCAAGGATTGTGTCATTACTCACCTGAGAAAATTGGTGCACAGCCAGGTATGGAAAACAAATGATTGCGAGAAACCAATGTGAGCTGAAATAGGTAATGTGGCCTGTGAATATAGGTTTCCCAGACATGTTTGATGCAAAGGCTAATGTAAATGTACTATTGTTTAAGAGAAATGATCCCCAATTCCAACCGTCTTGAGTGAGAGTTCTTTATTCTCAGAACTCAGTTTGGAACGGGTAATAAATACAGGATTCGGGTAGTACGGGTCCAAGGATTTACAACTGCCACCCATCATTCTACTGGGTACTCGTCATGTTTTATATCCGACGATAGTAGAAAAGTTTCAATATGCTTGTTAGTTATTAACGTATAATGTAAATTTCTGTGTTTTAGACATTATAGATTATTATTGAAGACACAATATGTAGAAACGTGCTGTGTTTATTATCAAAAAGTCAGAGTAGTGTTCGAACCCTTAACTCAACGTTACCTCAATTGTCTCATCCTCAAAACAGTGTTACAAGTGCAGATGTCTGTATGATACAGATGTTTTACGATACAACCAACACCAGTCAATCGTCTCGTCGTTGGATTCAAGAACATTCATTGTTGACCGCAGTTCAAGTCCACGTCAGATGTTGAAAGCACGCGAGAAATTCAACAATTACTGTTATTGCGTAATAAAAAGATATCTTGATAATGTTTAGATTCGTTATTCGTTGCGTTGATAGAGACAATAGTTATTAGAGAGACAAAGACAATGGTAATTAGAGAGACTAACTGTTCCTTGATAGAGACAATGGTTATTAGAGTGAACAAACTGTTCCTTTATAGAGCCAATGCGTGTTTGAGTGAGACTAACTGTTACCTGATAGAGACAGTGGTTACTAGGACGAGACTAACTATTTCTTGATAGGGATAATGGTTAATACAGAGACACTAACTCATCGATGATAGACAACAGTTAACAAAATGAGACCAACTCCCCAATAGTAGACAATATTTAATGAAGCGAGACTAACTCCTCAATGACAGACAACAGTTAACAAAATAAGACTAACTCCCCAATGATAGACAAAATTTAATAAAGCGAGACTAACTCCTCAATGATAGACAACAGTTAACAAAATGAGACTAACTCCCCAATAGTAGACAATATTTAATAAAGCGAGACTAACTCCCCAATGATAGACAATAGTTAACAAAACGAGACTAACTCCCCAATGATAGAAACAGTTAACAAAATGAGACTAACTCCCCAATAGTAGACAATATTTAATAAAGCGAGACTAACTCCCAATGATAGACAATAGTTAACAAAACGAGACTAACTCCCCAATGATAGAAACAGTTAACAAAGCGAGACTAACTCCCCAATGATAGGCAATAGTTAATAATGCGGGACTAACTCCCCAATGATAGACAACAGTTAACAAAGTGAGACTAACTCCCCAATGATAGACAACAGTTAACAAAGCGAGACTAACTCCCCAATAGTAGACAATATTTAATAAAGCGAGACTAACTCCCCAATGATAGACAAGTTAACAAAACCAGACTAACTCCCCAATGATAGACAATAGTTAATAATGCGAGACTAACTGTTCATTTATGGGAACAATGATGAAATCCTTGGCAAACAGGTCAACATGTCGCGTCCATGTTTTTACATGATTATGGCGCCGAGTCTTGAGACTGTCCACATGAAAAAAATTCAGACAATATGAGAGGACATTTTCCATTATCATGACACAACTATACGAAGGCTCTCCCACTGAACAGTACACTACTGACCCAACAATACTAGGAGGGAGGACCTGTGATAGGTCTATGCCACTAACACTTGTGAATCGTGGCGTGCATCTTTCCTATGGACATTTCTGTATTCAACTTCACAAAAATGTAGTGCTCGTCTAAATTCACCACCCAGCCTATCTATCAATCCATCTAATGGCACACCTATCAACCTATTAACTAACCTCAAGACCAACCAACCTATCTATCAATCCATCTAACGGCCCACCTATCAACCTATGAACTAACCTAAAGACCAACGAAGCTACCTATCAATCCATCTAACGACCCACCTATCAACCTATGAACTAACCTATCAACCTATGAACTAACCTCAAGACCAACCAACCTACCTATCAATCCATCTAACGGCCCACCTATCAACCTATAAACTAACCTAAAGACCAACCTACTTATCTATCGGACTTATCGATAAGCAATCGAAATTGGACATTCAATATATATTTCAATGAACAAACATTTGTAGGCAGCCACTAGTACAGTAAGCGTAGATAACGGCAGCGGGAACCATAAATTAGTATCATTAATTTAATGTTGATGGGGGTAGCCATTGTGCTTCTAGAAATAACTGGAGAGAAATGCATAGAAAAAAAACCGCAGTTTACATCTAAACGTGTTACAGTGTTACATGCTTGTTACTGATATCTGTGTATATCACTGACATGGTATGCAGACTTTAAATAGCTGTGTTTTCAACAGCCTGTTAAATATCTAATTGCGCAGGAGAAAGTCTACCCCTTTAGCTCAGTTGGTAGAAGACCGGACCAGCTATCTGGGGTTCGTGGGTACGGGTCCTACCAGATACCAGAGGCCAAGGTTTTTTTTACATATTTCTCTCTAGTTATCGATAACATGATGCTTAAAACGATCGACTCACTCTTGATAGACTCCATCGACAGGCTGGGTCTTAACAACTCTCTGCGACAGGCGCTTGTAGAAGAACGAATTGAAGATGTACGTTTTTCGACGCACGTCTTCAGCCAACTTAGTATTATATATATATCTACAAAACACAAGTGCCGTCGATGAATTATCGTTCAGGCAGTTCTACTGCTGCGTCACTCGTTAAACAGCAGGCTAAACAATATTCTACACAGAGAACATGGAATGTTAATGGTTTCTGATTGATGAGTTCTGTTGTACGACAGACATAAACTGAACAATATTCTGCACAGAGAACTTGGAATGTTAATGGTTTCTGATTGATGAGTTCTGTCGTACGACAAACATACACTGAACAA
>WURV02172358.1:0-14159 GCA_011762755.2 Epimenia babai | reverse complement strand
TATTGGTTATCTCCATTAATATAACGCAAAATCTGTAATTAATGGTATGCGATATGTCCAATCATCGTATCATCGTATCGACTGTGTATCGGCCACACTTAGAATCTAGTATGTCCACTTATAATATCGAGTATTGAATCATTGACTGTCAGAATTGCCAAAATTTTGAGTATATTTACCCTTCTTTATTTGATTGACATACTGCAGTTATAGACAATGCAGTGATTATTTGCGTATGTCTAATTGCGTCTTTGGTGACTGTATCTGGTTTGGGCAACCAGTATATAATCGACACACCGAAAATCATTACGGTCGACGGCGGTCAACTTGAAGTTATCGCAACAAAGTACTCAGACTGTTAGCATAACGTCCTCATCTCTTTAAAAACTCCAGGGTGTAAGATCCATCTGAGGAAACCAACAGCTAAGCAAATGTTATTGCGCTGTTGGACGGCTTAGTAAAACATTTACACGGACAAAACGTACCCGGAGAAAAAACCGAATGAAACCCCCGACTTTGGTATTAACGTGAAATATTTCTGAATTTACCCAAGACCAGAATGTGCAGATGTACTACAGCATAAAATAAGTAGTATGCTAAGTGATAATCATCAGCCAGGCCAAGGGTCCTATGCATATATGTGACTATAAAATTCGCGATCATACATTGGCTATACATTATGTCACGTGGACAATACAGTATGTATAATGAATAGGCCCCGTCACCCGCTTCGGTCGACCGCATTCCAGCTGTGTCATCGAAGTTACTGCACGGACTTTTTCCGAGACTGTAAGTAAAAGTAACTCAACTCGTTGCAAAATTCATAGATGTTAGAAAAACTTTATAGATCGCCCGCTAGATAGGAGTTCAAGCATTTTATTTTGATAGATCATTTGAACGGAAAGAAAACATGCCATTGAAAAGAACAACTAAAGAACCGAAATTATTATTTAACTAGCAGAATACCTGTAAATTTAGAGTCTGGTCACCTTTATTAAGACGATAAGGACTCTAGCATTTAAATCTGACACCCGGAGGAGACATGACAGCCCAATGAGCTAGCACCAGCTATCCAAGTGTCATTGACAAACCCACATTTAAATCGCATTTATTGGGCGTAGTTTCATAGAACGTATTATAAGAATTATGAGGCAAAAATATTGTACCAATTTCACTGCCTTTACCAGACGCAAAGCGAATAAAGATGAAGGCGCTGGTGGTGGCCTGCGTCGCTATTTGTCTTCTGATGTCGGTTCTCAGCCTCGAGCCGGGCGAACGTTCTCAGAAACGTAAGTCGTGATAATAGCAAACGTCAACTAATAACTGTATGAAATCCAAGCACCTAAAGCACCCTAAAACGTAAAAATTAACAAAAGAAAAAGTCATTTTTTTTAATATGATCATATCTGGTGTCTGCTTTACACTGTCAAGACGTGGTAGAATGTCTGCCTCACATTGTTTCAGCTACGCCGAAACCGGAAAACGTGTTCAGAGATATTGTCCAGAGTGAAATAGCTTGGCCTGTCCGGTGTTTTATTATATATGAGCCAAATGACGTGTGAGCAAGTTAGCCAATATAATGTCGCGCTAGTCTTTATCATTTATACTCTTTGTGCGTGTACTCGTCCGAACTTATGTCATATTTTATCTGCCAGTAGTTGTCGATTTTTCGCTGTAGATATAGTAATCTAGCGGTTTTGGACCGGACATTGACCCTTATCCGTATAAGCCAACACATTCTGCACACTGCTAAATCTGTGCATTTTTCTTCAGCTAGTCAAATAACCACATTTGCCACCATATTAACGTCACTGCTAAATCTGTGATAGTTTTTGATTATTAGCAATAAAATGATGAGGTAGCATAGACGAAACCCTCCTCTCAAGAGACCATCCAGAGATCATCTTACGCGTAGCAAGTTCGCAAAGCTGGAGAGAAAATGCTTATGTACCAACAGCGCAAGAGATTTATGGATGATTATGGCTTTTGACCATGTGTAACCATAGAAAGAAAAAGGGTCGCATGAGGCCTGCTTCCAATCCTTCACGTTTCACACGTTGATGACAGTCGCCTCCTTCTGATACGAATATTGATAGAGGGGCAGTTTCATGCAATGAGTGAACAAAGATCGTTCATGTATTAAATATCATTCGTCTATGAATTCCCAATTTAATTCAAATATACATATTATACATTCACAAGAAATAGGGCTTTAGGTGTTATATCATAATGCCTCACAGAAGTTTTTTCTGTGCATTTCTCTCCCGCTATTCATAAAACCACATTGCCTACCCACATTAAAATTACGGTAACATGATGGTTAGGTTGTTAGAATGGAGATCTAGACGATTTTCAGTCTAACCAGTGAGTTTTGATTTATTTACACCAACATAATGCACAGTGTCACTGTCGCAACACCACTGAACGTTTTCAATTTTTTCAAATGCTGCAGGGCTCACCCTGTCGAAACGCGATGTTGGAATCGAGCCACTGACTGATGACGGGAATTCACGGGAGAAACGCGGAGCATGGAGGCGGCGGCGGCGGCGACGGCGGCGGCGGCGACTGGGGCGGCATCGACGAGCCTGCAAATATTTAACTCGTTGTAGAGTCTGGTTTCGAAGTGAGCGTTACAAGTGCTGGAAAACATACAGAACACGTGGGACACGTTGTCGCAGATGGGGTTAAAGGACTTCGAGGATCTGAATAATTGTAATTCCCCACAATAAACGTCCTATTGTTTCATTAACGATTTGGAATTGTGTTTATTTTCCAATGCGATACTGAGGTTAGACAGAATACCCGATTTTGTCTCGAATTTTAGGGAGAAAATCTTATGGAACGTACCCAAGAAATTAAATGTACAATGAGGACTTGCGGATCACAACGCATAGGCTACAATCGGGGAATTTTTGGAAGGCACAGAATCTGTGACTAAACTAGACAATGCCAGCGGAAAATACATTGAGCAATAATTGATTTTTATCGTCAGTCCATATAATGCGTCATGGCTTCATGCTTGAAAGTGAAGCTATGCAAATTTCGGTCTTAGAGGACTCATAGGGGATGACAGCCCTCCAACAGGCGCCTATAGGCCACCCACAAATTTATTTTCCTAGTGCATCTCAATGCCACGAAGAAGTTCAACCGGCACCTACATACGACGATTATTTTGTATTATTTTTATAATTATTATTATTAATATTATGTCGCTGATATATCTATTTATTCAGTCAGTCGAAGAAAGCACTACCTTGACAAAAGAAACAACGATAAATATAATGGTATTGTTCGGGTTCAAACCATCCACCTTCTGGTTTGGATGTTGTCGCTCTATCGCCGAGCTATCCTGATTCCCGATTTGGGAATCACGTATGCGTTGAATATGCGGTCATCTTCTTGAGATTCATCTTACCTCGGAGGCATCATTGGCAGCACATTCTTTGTGCCGAAAAAATTATGATGTAGTATGGACTGTCCATATAACGATAATATCATTGTTAATACGGTTAATATTTCAAAAGAACTACCCCTAAATAGTCGCGTAATAAAACATACAACTGTACGATCCGTTGTGTGTAAAAATGCCAAAACAGAAGGTACTGTGACAATTATTCAAGCCAAACCCTTGTAGCATTTGACTCACTAATTGCCTATTGATGGGGTGATATTGCGGTCATAGATGGGTGATAAACATATATATAACGCCATGAGAGACATTGTAAATATGCCGTTATATTGGTTTGGGTAACAAATAAATCGAGACGCCAAAGATCGTTACGGTCGGCTGCATCAAACGTGGCAAACGGAATTATTATATCGAGCTGAATTTCTGAATCTATAAGTGTAACTTATTTTCTCTCGACAAACTTCAGGTATGTAATTTGATTTATCGAAATCCATACTTAGCTGTATTAAAATATTCAAAAAGAGTTAAGACACATTTCTTGTTGACGCCAGTGGCGCAGTGGTTAGGGGCGCTGGCTGTCATGCTAGTGTGTGCGAGTTCGAACCAGCGCAAACTTAGGATTTTTGCCCACGCCTTCCACAGTAGGATATGAGCAAGATTTGTCGTGGGAGGAGTTATTATAAAAATAACTTCCCTTTATTTCTTCTCGGTCCGTGTTAGTATGTAATGTTAAGTAGCCATTGCTGTTCTTTGAATAAGTATTTTACAGCGTTTTGAGTCACCAATATTCATGATATTATCATGCCCTCAACAAACACGGAGATCCGTCATAAGCATCATGGACAAAAAATGATTGGAAAATTTTCGCAGTGTTTTACATAATAACGCGAAGGTTAGTTTAGGTAGCCAGCATGGTTCTTTCAAAAGCTGGAGAGGAATGCACAGAAAAGAAACGATACCTCTGATGGGACTCGAACCCACGACGTCCAGATAACCAATTTCGTGCTGGTGGTCTGCATTTCTTTCCTCCTTCGTATAAGAAGCCACACGGGTTGCAAACTCCGCTAAATTTTTGATGAGAGATAATAAGTATCGCGTATTGAAATTAAACGCGCAAAAGATTACACCAATATTCAAAGCTTTACCACTAAAGCGAATCCGTAACTGGGACCTCTGGGTTATGCATAATGTGCCATTGATGAAATGAAATTCCATCGATTAAAGTGTACATATTAGATGAGCTGTTATAACGCACTTTACATGACACAATAGCCTACTGGTCTGAGACAATTTAATTACATAAATTATATAAAATTTACACTCAACAGTATAGAGTTTGAGAGAAGTCAATTGCGCTTAATGAAGGTACTTCCAGGAAGCGTCCGGTTGATCAAAAACAGCAAGACAATACAATGTCGTTGCGGAAATCGTAGTAAACGTAAAGTAAACACTTTATTGACTATCTAGCTGAGAGAGATAAGGATTCACACAGACTTTCGTATGCAGGTGATTTCATCACATGTAATCGCACTGTAAGCGAGCAAATATGAAGACGCTGGTGGTGGCGAGCATCGTGGTCTGTTTGCTGATGTTTGCTATGTGCCGGGAGCCGAACGAACGCTCGCAGAAACGTCAGTAGCGCGAGAAATTATAACAATCGCCAGTGATAATTGTATATTAATAAAACTGACACATGCACGAAAATTTTACAGTTAAGCATATTTGTCCAGATGTGATGAAATTCAATAAAGCAAATCGTTGAAGAACTTTGGCATCTGATGTCAAATCCACACACTATTATTTGCCTTGCACCGCTTTCACTGTGCATAAATTGACCCCAAAATCCGCAAGTGGTTAATTGATTAACAGCTGGTAATTTTCTATATCAACTTTATTCATAACTTTTATTTTTCCTTAGCTCCACTTTATTACATTATATCCTCATAGTATTTGTCCTCAGTAACTCTATGTTGTTTGATTTAATCTCTGAATTTAGATTGTTAAGCACATGTGATTCTATTAATATTTCTATTAATTTCTACGCAGTATGTGTATATTAATATAATTTTACTTACTTTTTTTACACTGTATGAAGCTACACTAATTATAAACATTGCAGTTCTGAGTTTGTCCAAACGCGAAGCCGGAATCGAGCAACTGAGAGATATCGCGAAATCCAGGAAGAAACGTGTTTGGTGGTTGAGACAGCAGCGTTGCCCTTATATAACTCGCTGCAAGCGCTGGTGGCGGCGTAGGCGGTATTTCTGTTGGAAAAGAATATCCATATCTAGAAAATTGTCCTGTCCCAGATATAGATCCGCTAAATGAATAAAATGTATTATTCATTACTAATACACAATAATGCCTTCTTGAAAATTTTATTGTATTTTCCTCAGAAGACTATACCATGTCGATGGATAATATCATAAATTATATTATGCAATCTGCAAAAAATATTTTTCAGCATTGCAATTTGAAGCATATAATACATAGATATATATATATATATATATACCCAGCGAAACTCTTTATTAATACAATTGAGAGCGAACGCACTTTTTACATATTACATCCAAAAAGAACACACGCTTTAGGCCAGTCTTGTAAAGGGCGGGTCATATCTGGCCCACCCAGTAATTGTTTATTACGTATATACATGCATACAATGTTGGTTTTGAGCTTCATAACAGGGTCACCGGACCATGCGCGATGTATAACGGTAACGTCCCCCAACTGCTACATGTTAGACACATGTTAACCACACGTTAATTAATGTAAAGAAAAAACCTAATTAAGATGTAATCGAATACGTATCGAGTGACCGACATTTTGGTTTAAGGGCGAAGCTAAGGCCGCGTAGCATACGAAACCCCATGGCCAATAATACTGGTTATACAGGTATAACTGTCACGTATAGTGGGAGATGAAACAACGCGTGAAGTATAGTGTTTTTAACATACATGTATGTAGAAATTCATGTCTCACATGGGTGATAAATAGCTATTACTTGGAGAAAGTTTAGTAGAAACGAAGTTCATTGTTTTTGGAGGGCGCAATTTTGTAGATCTCAGGGGAGGTTGAGACTCGGAGTCAGCGTGCGAGCGGTGGTGAATTATCGCTGTGCACTAGCTGAAGTGTGGCGAGGCGCATGGTGTTTATTATTTTGTAACTCTGAGGTAGTAGATTGACGAAGATTGTCCTATTCTCGCCACAGAGACGGAGCCATGTTTAAATGAGGGCGTGAATATAAAGTTTATGATTACTTATGACCTCAAATATCAAAAGAGTTCAATTGTTGACTGACCTAGAGTTCTAGGCATTGCCAAAATAATCAGTGCTACAAAGGGTTTTCGTTTCCTGGGCGGCCGTAGAAGAAAGATCCCTTGCCAGGGCGGACACATGTTATCAGAGGAATTTGGCGCGAACATAATATTTCTATGAAGTTCTACCAACGTCGTGATTCACTAATAGATTCAATAACTTGACTTTTATTTTATTACTTTAAAGATTAACACGAGCTTCCCTATATCAAATATATACCTACATCGTCCGGTCCAATATATTGACATTCATAGTTGTCAGACTCAAAAGGTGAGACCTTCCTATTCACCCTGTAGCTAACATGGCGACCGACACCAGCACATCTCATAATTCTGCAGAAGTTACAAAAATACCGTGAAATTTTATGTCGTTTGTCCTAGATTTGATGGCGTGTCTTTAGCTGTATAATGTGGTGCATGCTACACAAAAGAGACCCGTCGATGTAAGACGCAAATATATAGCTATGCATTCAGGTCGATGAAATAAATTTTGTGACATAAATAATTGGACCTCGTGACACCGAGAGATTAATTTGTGAAATCGCGTACCTGCTTGAGGCAATATTGTTAACGTCGACCACGCCAATACATAATAAATTGACACAACGTGGGGCAAATGCTGGCCGAATCGCACAGACAAAAGCCATGATATTAATCTATTTGAAGTATAGCATAGTATAAACCTTATATTCCGGGTCTATTATCTTTTTGCGGCCACTCTTGTACTTCGTGAGCTAAGAAATACCAGGTATCTCATCGACTGCAATTATTCAAGGCGTCACGTGATCCGTTGTCAGACGAGTAACCGCGTCTCATTCGCGATGGGTTATGCGATACGTCCTTCAAATGTTCTGTGGGAGACAGCAGAGTAGGCCAAAAAGGCGGTGACGGAAGGCTAATACAAAATGGCTGTAGAGATCCGCGCTCTGTCGGGAGGATAGACTGGAAGATGAAACTTTTCCGTCAAAACAAAAATGTCATTTTGCTTCGACTTTGGTGTTGACTCGTTATTGACAGTGAGGGTATTAATGGATTTTTGCATCTTTTGCTACAGTTGTGTTTTACGAGCCGATCTTTTTACACGTAGCGGAGCATACTGTCAACTGAAAACTTATATACAGTGAAACCTGCTCTAACGACCACTCGTATACAGCGACCACTCGTCTTAAGCCGTCCTCGTCTTAAATTTTAGGAGAAATGTGTGTTACGCTACATCACGAGATCCGCGTCTATGTTATCGCGTAGCCGATGATGTTGCATGCAATAAAATGGTCAGCCGTTACCATATTTTGTCGCAGTTTAACAGAATTTTTTTATTCCTAAGTAAATAATGCAGAATACAAAGGAATATAACATGAGTTAGTAGTATGAAATGAGATTTTCAGATTTACTTCTAACACATAGCTATTAAAGACACTTCACTATTTTTTTACGACTTAGGCTTACTAAATACAGTTTCAAAAAAGAAATAAATGTAAATATCATGAAGGAATGCAAATTATTATACAATACATTTGCCAGTGCATACCCGAGTATAATTAGCTATTGCACCAAGTTGAATTGACATTCGTCGCTTCACGCTCCATTTTTTTACGTATGAGAGTATGAGAACTCATCCATGTCGGCGCTTGACTAAATATGTGATAAATGATAGCTATATACTTTGAGATGACATAAATCATTACATAGATGGGCATAAATCTGTTGTTATTGTCAGATAACAGCGAGAAATAAAATCGCTCATGGTTTTGTATATCGCGGTATGTCTGGTGGTCTCTCTTCCGTGCCTTGAGCGCTACAAATGTTCGCCAAACAGTTAGCTTATAGATACAATTGTGTATCTTGTTATGCATGACTACTTTGTCATAAAATCTGTTATCACCATTTTGCTTTTGAGTACTAATAAGCGTAGATAAAATATTTGAAAGAAATACTTGAGAGCCCCAAGTGTTTAACATATAGGATCCTAAAAGTCAATTTGAATTTTGAACCATATTTGTGTGGTCTGCCCGTTAAATTGAGAAAGGCATTCACACGATGTCGTTGTTCAAATCACTTATTACCAATCGAACTAGGTCGCCACAGAGACGTTCTACGGAAGCAGAGGAAGTGCCTCCTATGTGCGCGAGAAGACGTAGGTGACGAGTTTCACAGGCGGCGAGTTGGCCATCGGTAGTCTGCTACGTCACAGTGCATAGAATTGGTTGGTCTCTTAGTTTTTGTCGTTTTATTATTTGGGATTTCCCCGAAATTAATTCAGGTGTATTTAACTATATTTTTCTGTCAATTATGTATTTTAATTTTGAATGTATATAGATATGTGTCTACTATACCCCGAAAGGAGATATATTTTGACAATGAATTGAATACGCGTCAACACGAAGTTTTCCCGTTATTGAACGCCGTAAAGCCAGACTCTACTTGTTCTGACGTTGTTAAGTCGAATAGTAGGCCTATACGTGTGAACAACTGATTAACAACGGACTTACATGCGACAGAACGATGTAAACCTGAGAAACATACGCGGAGATCAGCGCTACAGTGTGCGAGAACAATTATAATTTAAGCAGAGGTAATTACGTACCAAAGACTACGTCTCATCGTTTTCGACGAGGTCTCTTCTTTCGTAAAACGGTCTCACTCCTCTACGAGACTTCAGAGTTAAAATATCGACGCCCGACAGCTCTTCACCGTGACAGACGAACGCTATTCAACTCATCAAAAGTATAAGTAGCCTAGTCAAAAGGTATTGAAGTAAAGAAGCCAAGAACACGACACCCACGGGTACCATGAGACAGACAAAAATTGCAGTATATTAGATAGAATACTACGCTAGCTATTTCGGCAATTTGGACAGATCTGACAACACCGTATTCTGGATAAAATCTAAAAGCGAGAGCAAAGACGCACATTTAATAGATGTATACATGCAGAAATTAATTTGAAATGTCTTAAGAATGTCTGTCACCTTTTACCACAGTCAATTACGTTTTTTATCACTTGTCTTTGTTACACACGTTGATTTTCTCTTTTGACGAGTAAATAAGCAAATACTACTATAAGAGTAAACGTCAAATCACAAAATCGATGTCAATAACCAAATAAAAAAATATTCAATGATTATTTATAATATTTAATCGTTACTATGGCGATAAAAAGTCGATGCTGTTAGTTACAATAAAGAAGTGGTATACGCATATTCATACACTCTAGCAAATTTGATCGATATACACTGAGATTGAATGAGTAAATTATTATCAAATTCTTGCAGGAAAACGATTTTTAGCATGGGCCATGTGCAAAAATATTCCAGTCGATGTCATAATTGCATGAAGAACTTACATCCCCTGGAGGCAGAGATTTTCCTATGTTTACTGTAGAATGGTATGCCAGGACCATTACTTTTAGGTTATCTAGTATACGCATTTTAATCGTTTCCATATCAGTAAAATTTTTGCAATGTCGTAGTGCCCAGTTTATCGAACGTGGAATCAAAAGTCGAAGAGCTGGTGATGACGCGAAATCCCATAAAAAAGCGGATGATGATGGTCGGGGTGGCGTAAAACTTATTGGACAAGGCTGAAAGGGCAAGGATGTTACATCTGCCGAAGAGGAATATGTCCGAGACGTTGACACACACAATTTGAATGTAATTCATTACCAATAAACGTCCTGTGCCCCCTCCCCATTGACACTCAGTTATTGTATTTGGAATGAAACAGTTCCGATAGTCCACATAACGCCACATATATTATGGTTTCGTTATGCGAGGTGAATTAAATTATTGATAGCAAAACGTGAAGAAGTGAGGTAACAGCGAGTAAAGAAACGTTTTGGGCTTCGAACAAATTTACACTGCTTGCAAAAACTTATAAAGGTAAAGAAGGGTTTAAAATGTAAGTAGAATTGAGAGTTGACAATCTTTTTTAGAAAACTTTCTTCTAAAAAAGAGGAACACGTGTAACTATTCACAGTAACATTTAATCTGAATGAAACGCTTATTATTTGATCAATGCACATGGACGGCAATATACGTCAATGAAAATATGGAAACGTGAAAATCCGGAAAAATGACTTCTAACGAGTAAGAAGAAAGTCGTTCTCGACCAAGGAATAAGTGCGGGTACCGGTAAAATGACTGTCGAATAACTTTGTTCATATTTCGATGAACCGCTATTCACTGGTTTTCTCCGATTAAGTGCCAGTGCTCACGGCTGAAATGTGGGTATGTTCGAAGAGGTCCGTTCTGACGGCAGTCAATCACAAGGGCATGAAAGGGACACAGCTCACGCTGAAGCCATTATTTTACACCTCGTCTCTTCTGTTTCTTTTTTTGTTAAACATACTGGAGCAATGGGAACGATTTATACGATGAATAGCTGACCGATTACATTATACATAGATACAGAGTGTATTTTGCAAAATCGTGAATAAAATCACGCAGAAAATTTCATTATAATCAGTCGCGCATAATACGTTAACAATTGAAAAAGCCAATCATTCACGATGTCAGCCCTATCTTGCATTCAACAACACTCATTGTTCACCAATAGGCTAATGAAATCTGCTATTATAGGTAGGCGGTACAGTATGTCACATGATCCGCGTCGGGCCATGGGCAAGAAGAATGAGGACGCGAAACACCTCTGGCATTTCAGGTCGACTGCATCGACGTTGTTACGCCCAGGGTTGTCGGACCGATCCAATTTCTTCTTCTGTGAGTATATCTCGCTAATCTTTTAACAAATTCGAGCATGATAGTGAGCCTCAGGAACAGATAACAAGATCGCATCTAACTCTTTAACGGATTAGTTGTACTGATTGTACTGAACAAAGAAAAACATTCCGATTGAAAAAAGAATTAGATAGCCGAAATAATATTTCATATCACTAAAATCACTCTGAAAATATTATGATACAGTATATTAGAGATAAATATTAATAAATTCATTGTATTTTCAATTGTTTGGTTCAATAGTTTCATCTGTCTGCCCCTTTATAAGGTTAAACGACTCATTTCTGAGTCATACACACATTGTTCCTAATTGTTAAAAAAACAATGCGTTGTATTTAAAAAATCAGGCCAAATTTATCGTTACTTTCGAGATCAAAATGACAAATTGATAATAAATTGAACAGCTGCAAATGAACATCACTAAAGAACTTATCGCCATTAAGAAAGAGAGAAAGGAGATAGAAAGAAAATTTTAGTATCGGATGTGTTCTCCATCCACACCGATGATTGCCGTAAGCCGCCTCCTACGCTACCAAGGAGGGGTTGAATAGTGGGTTGCGTAATCTCATTCTACTACTAATGCGATGTCACTTTTGCGTAAGATAGAACTGAGGGGGAGACGCTGCTGATTCGTCTGCCCATCACACCCTAAACATGCGCTTAAAATGAGCTGTAGACCGGCCACGGTATCTTCTAATTATTATTGCATTTTGGCGCTTAAATTTTTCCTAATCCAAGATATTCGGTGTATGGCAACTTCTTTCTCAAATATAAACTCAATATCCGGCGTACATAGATATATAAACACGATTCAATTCAATTCAAATTGTTTATCAGACAACTCGTGCCAACAAAAAGCTTAAACAGCACATCATGGCGATGATGGCGCTCATATAACAATGTACAACAACATAGACAAGTCAATGTACAAGTCATTTCCTAGGGCAACCTTTTACGATAAGTTTCAGTGTAATTGTTACGATGGTGATTCATAGTGTTGAATCTATTCGCCTTATTAATTAAACTATTTTGTTGATTGCATCAGCTTTGCGCAGACAACGACAATAATAGCAGCGGACCTTCCCTAGATATCCCTTTTGTTCTGTCTGAGTGTCCACCCATGGCAGATACTGCACTTGATCTGTGAGTGCCGATAACGACGTGTGGGTGATATGACGAAATAACCGAAAAGTGTCGTATACGATCAGTACACAGACATTCAAACAGGGGTAGTTACGGCTTTTCATCCGACCCTTATCGGATGAAACGAAGCTACCCGGGCTGCCCGACTGCGGCTCTATTGTCCGTGACAAAGGAGCCAGGACTGCATAACCAGACTCGCAAGAGCTATCTAGATTCCGTAATCCGTTATCTTCTTTCAATAAAACCGTAAGCAGACGTAATTAATCGTGTTTTTCTGTGTACTTTCGGGATACGTATTAAACACAGGCCAGATATAGCCAACTAAATTCATTGTCGTTGCCAGAGTGAAGGCAAATAAAGATGAAGACGTTACTAGTGGCGTGCATCGCCGTCTGTCTGTTGGTGTCTGTTCACTGTCTCAAGCCATTAGAACGTTCGCAGAACCGTAAGTAGCGCCGAAAATAATAGCAAATGATTACATATGAATAGGTTTAATGTATTTTACGCCTCAATCAGGAGATCTATAAAATGAATCTTTTCTTCTGAATATTTTTGCAATTTCTGTAAAAATATTAATCAAGAAAAAATTTATCACAATCTTTGACATCGGATATATCCACCCCAACCATCCTTACCTGTCTTGTCTAGCAACTTTTTTGGCGTCGAAAGATTGTTCGCCGAATGTCAACAGGAAATTACATAACTCTAGTAAGCCCTAAGCTATTACAGCATCTTTGATGAAGTTAGAGATGACTTACCCTTAACCGATCGCACCTATACCGATATTCAAACGAAACTCACATTATTACAGGATTTCTTTTACTTGATCTTTACAAGATGCGTAAATCTACGGTGATAATCAATAAAAAACAGAATTTATTCTTCTTAAATCAAAGTCTCACTTAAAACACATCTCTGAACTCATGCTCAATCTTCCCGGGCCATGAAGACATCACAAACACGAGTATCATCGTGAAACATTGAGGATATATCTCGTTATATTAATAAACCTCCACTGGAATCACTAATCCACGATTTCATCACCTCATTTCTGCCACTAAGTCTATAATGGTCGTTCTCATAACAAAATTACCTGTCTCTAACATTTACAAAATTCAGCTTCACGTCTCCATGGAAAAACATCCAGGCATTCTCGGATCACTATGCTTCTTAAACCACAACACTTACTCCCAGTCTCAGAGAGATCCATAGTCAAAATTCTCATTCAGACCCACAAATGCCTATTTGGAGATACACTCAATCATATCCGAACGATGTCTCAACCGCCTGCACACATATCGCACCACGAGGTTTTCATCAGGCGTCTTTTGTTATCCCTCCTTCTACTGTTGATCATTACGCTTTTTCATTCACATCCGCAGCAGATTCTTCCTGGAATCGCCTTCCTCTGACGAAGAGATAACTTCACATGCAGACATCGCATCGATGTCATTTCTAATTCTCTTGTTAAAATACACGCGTTGTCCGAATTTTCGACACTAGGCCATCGTGTCTACACCAATAATTTTCTGCATTGCAACATTGTCCCTTG
>WURV02172347.1:0-14160 GCA_011762755.2 Epimenia babai | reverse complement strand
TTATTTACAATGAGATGACGACATAGCGGGGAGGTAAGCGACATAGAGATCATATATAGAGCATCTGAAGCACAGCAGGTGTCAGAGGGAAAAAGCCCCAACAGAACCACACTGCAAGGGCTACCCAGACCCCCAATAGCAATGGGGTTTAAGGGGCTTTCAGCTTAAAAAACGCCACAGTTAGTATACTGGTTAGAGCTGGAATTGAACCAGGGACCCCTGGATTCAAAGTCAAACGTTCTAACGGCGGCGCCACCTGCCCCTTGTATATGTGACTGTAAGCAATATATTCATCAATAACCCTAAACTCCCAGCACCCTGACTCTCTGAGTATGTGATGAATATATGTAAAATAAATGTATACTTGTATAAAATAAATACTGTATTGGTTATTAATTTTGCAGGTTCTATATTTCGCGATTTAGGGCTAATGCGTAATAAGCGTGGATTTTAATTTAATGAATCAAAGTGATTAAGAAATAAATATAAAATAGATAAATAATAAAAAATATACATGATAGTCGCATGGAATTTAAGTTTGCGATTGATAGAAAAACGCAAAAATAAAATAAACATATGCTTGTATAAAATAAACATATGGTTGTATAAAATAAAGATATGGTTGTTTAAAATAAATATATACTTGTATAAAATAAACATATGCTTGTATCAAATACATATATGGTTGTATAAAATACATATATGCTTGTATACAATAAAATATATACTTGCATGAAGTAAATACATATGTGTACGATATAAATGTATATGTGTACAATAAAATAAATATACACCTGTATGAAATAAATCTACTGACGTTTATATACAATATCATTCTATATTTATCATTACGAGCAGCTCCAGAGCGGATTCCAGCAAACCGCTTCCATTTTCCACTTTCGTACTCTTTCTTACAGCGTGCGGCGGGGCGTTAAATGCTTCTCACGGTAACTTAAACAGCCCGGGTTACCCGGGACTGTACCCTCACAACCGCAACTGCGAATGGACGATAACCGTGCCCCCAAACAAGATCATTCTTTTCACCTTCGCTACCCTGTCTCTCGAGCAACATCCTACCTGCGCATACGACTATCTAGAGGTAGTCATTCGTTACTCACAGATCGTCACCTATCTTTTTAATTAGTGTACTATGTAATTATTAAATACTATTTTTAGATGCTATCGCTATTGAAGCGCAAATACTGTCTATGGCGTTTGTCGGGCAATAAACCCCATCCGCCTACGAGTGTCTGGGCGGCCCTTGCAAATGTGGTTTTGTGACGGCTTTTTCCCTGCGTTTTGGATGCTCTCAGGATGATCTCTGCGACGCGCTCCTCGCTATGTCGTTATGGCATCGTGAATATTCATCAAGTATCACAGACTTAGTGGAGTGCCCCATATAGGTAGGCATCTGTAGGTCTCCGGAACTAGCGGCGGGAACGAACAAAGGTCAACCGAAGGTCAACTGTCTGCCAACTTCGGTGGGTTTTTCTCCACGATGTTCTCTCCCAAATGAGCATCATCACAGAGAAGCGAGCTGGGTCTAAAACAGTAAAAAAGGTCACGCGTGCCATATACAGCTCTTCAAAGTCACTCGCGCAGCTTGCCTGATGACGGTTTACTAGTCTCAACTATTAGCTTCCCCATATGCGTCGTTAGGCTTATGGAATAGAATTGTTCACCATGTAAAGTTTTACATTGAATATGTGCGAATACTATGCGAATATGGTATGTACTTCATGCATTCACATTCACATTCTCTATTTTACCTCGTTTAATATTATATTAGTGTATTTTGTTGAATGAATTAGAGAAAATAATATATTCATGAATAAATTTAGTGAGTCTCATTGAGTATTACCATATAAAGAGTTCTTGAAAACACTTTGCCTGATGGGCCTTTCCTCTGTAGTGCAAATAATCTTCACAATAACAGCATCTTTTAGAGGTTTGAGAAAAATGATTATTACATTATTGCCCACAATATGTTGGCATATTGTTGCCACACCTGGTACATAATTACTGCTGGCTCTATGCAGTAACCACATATTTACGCAACGCTTAGTCGTCATTCTATCGATTATTTCTTAAATCTGCGTATCTTAAAAAAATTATTTTCACGCAATAACCTTAGAGACGCTCAATAATGATTAATGTATCGATGTATTATTGCTCGAAAACTGCAATGTCTTGCATTGTCTCGAAACTTGTTTTACGCAATAACCTGTCAGGTGCGTGATGGTCTGCTGGCAAGCGACTCATTGTTAGCGAAGTACTGCCAGACTGTCACGCCGCCCCCGCTACAGACTACCGGCCCCAATGCCTATGTGAGGTTCCACTCGGACTCTAGCCAGACAGATCGGGGTTTTCACGTGACATACGCAGCTATAGCGGGTGAGTGGTAGGGTAAGGGAGACATCCTGGCTGTTCAAGTCTCCCCCTCAGTATCCCACGTGTCGTCATATAAATACTTTAGTAGAACACTATGTACAGAGTGATTTGTAATTATGTAGCCACTTTTGTAATGAGAAATTATACTATCAATGTTGCATATATGGTGTAGGCAAGTACGCATGTTTTATTACGTCACATTCTTGGAAGGCTTCAAGATGGTGAAGCTAAGCGAAGAAAAGCTGTGGTTTTTTCCATCCTACTTAGTTATGAATCACCCTCTATTAGGCAGCTCTTGGCCCCTTACATTTCTATATTCACCGTCCATATCTACTGACATATAAAATTAGCTTTAGTAGACTAAAATTAGTTTTAACTCGTTAGTTAGCAATAGGCTGATTACCAAGGTAATCGAGTTATTTACAATGGGATGGCGACACAGCGGGGAGGTAAGCGACATAGTATCCATCCTTAGAGCATCTAAAGCACAGTGGCTATAACGGGGAAAAAAGACCTAATGGAACCACACTGCGAGGGCTACCCAGACCCCTATGGGCACACGGGTTTAAGGCGCTTTCTGCCTGAAAAACGACACAGGTAATATACTGGCTAGAGCGGGAATTAAACCAGGGACCCCTGGATTCAAAGTCGAACGCTCGCACCACTACGTTAACAGCCTCCCGCTGCTAGCTACTCGGGCTAATTTGATCAGACCAGGCGAGATCGAGTCCCTTTTTCTTGACAAAAATTATGGGAAAAAGTTGAACTGGTTTCGCTCAGTAGTCCAACCATCAAGCTCCCGGTCAAAAGGCCGGTGCTCTACCATCTACCAATTCAGCTATCGTTTTCTCGCCCCAGGAGCGAACCCGTGCGGAGGCATAAGAACTACACCCTCGGGTGTTATCACCTCGCCCAACTACCCACAGCCATACGCCCACAACCGACAATGTGTTTGGATCATCACTGTAGCAACCGGATCCACTGTGACCTTGACTTTTACTGCCATGGACCTCGAACAGGATTCCAACTGCCAATATGACTATGTTGAGGTGATAATAATTGCTAGTGATGTTTGTGTCTATGTATGTGCGTATGTATATCTTGATAGAAAATTTTTTATAGAATCAATTACTGGATTACACTGGTATTTTCTGGAATATTCCAGTTTTTATTTGTATTCTTTCCCATTGCTATCAGTTACAAACTTATAAATCACTAACAATAACCAGATCTGTTTATTCTTTATCCGTATTAGATCTTTATTTCTCACTGTTTCTTGCAATTTATAGCCAACATGTCAACACTGTCACTGTCCCAAAACATTTCCATAGTGTTATGCAGTGCTATTTTTTACAAAGTTTACTTACTATATACTTCGTGTGTATCTGTGTCTAATTATCTCACGACATTCTAGTTTGCAACACAACGATTATTTCAAGTCTAACTGCTTGAATTGATACTTCCGTTGTTATTTTTATAATGAGCCCCGAGTTAATATGTCAACTCCGTCACAATGATTTTTTAGCAGTTTATATGAAATTGAAATGAAATTTATTTGTTTAAAGTGTACTTATTAGCATAGCTGTCAAACACACTTTGCATGAAACACTAGCCTAATGGTCTAAGACTATAATGTAATTACTTAAATTATATAAAATTATATAAAATATATTCGGCCTATATTGAATATTGAAAAGTTAGCCTATATTGACTCTAATATACGGTAAGGCCCACACGTTTTAATATAGAGAATTATTCGCGAATTATTCGTACTGACTAATTGACTACCTAACCAAATTGACTTTGCGAATATTATTGCAGCTGCGCGACGGACCAACAGAAGCCTCCAACCTCATCAGCAAGTACTGCGGTACAGACATCCCTGCAGTTTTCACCTCATCGTCGAACTCCGTGTGGATTAAGTTCAAGTCGGATCCATCCGTGACTGGATCGGGTTTCCGTGTCCAGTGGGCAACGAGTGAGTTATACGAATGGCTAGTAGTAAATTGCTTATATTATGGACTAACTACTTGTGTATATAACTTGTATTATTTCATATTTCATATATGTTTCTTTAGGAAATTACGAGAAGCGCCGAATGGTTATTTACGCGATATATACTGTACGGAATAGAGGGCACTAGATGACCATTGTGACCCCACAATGGATTAGGTCCAACATTTTGTAGAGATCATATAAATGCACAGTCTTAAAAGATGGAGAAGATGTACTGTGTTAATACTAACCGTGTGGATTAAATGTAGTTATAATGTTCACGTAGACTTATCACCAGGTGTGGTAACTCATCATCACCAGGTGTGGTAACTTATCATCACCAGGTGTGGTAACTTACCATCACCAGGTGTGGTAAGTTATAACCAGGTGTGGTAACTTATCGGGTATGATAACTTATCACCAGGTGTGGTAACATATCACCAGGTGTGGTAACTTATCATCACCAGGTGTGGTAACTTATCATCACCAGGTGTGGTAACTTATCATCACCAGGTGTGGTAACTTATCATCGGGTATGATAACTTATCACCAGGTGTGGTAACATATCACCAGGTGTGGTAACGTATCATCACCAGGTGTGGTAACTTATCATCACCAGGTGTGGTAACTTAACCGCCAGGCGTGGTAACTTATCATCAGGTATGGTAACTTATCATCAGGTATGATAACTTATCACCAGGTGTGGCAACTTATTACTAGGTGTGGTAACTAACCGCCAGGTATGGTAACTTATCACCAGATGTGGTATTCGTTATTGATTTTGTTACAGGAAAAGAAAGAATTCAAAGAGATATTTAGCAATCATTTTGTTCCGTTGACAGCATGTGGCGGTACATTCCCTGCCCCAACTGGCATCATCCAATCACCTTTGTATCCCAGAAACTACCCCTCCAGTCGTACCTGCACGTATCTAATCAACCAGCCGGAAGGAATGCTTATAACCTTGACCTTTACAGCCTTCGCCGTTGAGGGACCGTCCGGCAGCCAGTGTCTATATGATTACGTCGAGGTGGGGCAAATAGCTTACAACTTGTTTAAGATTGCTGATGCACTGGTATATGATTGTATCACAAACAACACACTGTCGTTTGTCTATGACACGAATGGTATCCATATCCAGATCGCACATGGCAAAAGGCAAAATGTTGATCATGTGGCCTTAATTATTTATAAATTTTTTTTATCTCGATGCTAAATTTCGTGCCACGAACCTAATCGGATTTTTTGGCACAATTCGCATATCGTCCCCGCGAAAGCGCTACCTAGCGCGGCATTTGGCAAGCTTGGCACGATTGCAGATCCGGGACGGTGAGAACGGGAACTCGCCCCTGCTGGCGAAGCGATGCGGCACAAACTCGCCCGGGGTCGTAGTATCCACGCAGAACAAACTGTGGGTGAAGTTCGTTACGGATGGCAGCGTGACGAACACGGGGTTCAGGGCAAACTACACGACATCGCAGAGCTCAAGAACCGGCGGTACGATCATATCATCACCCGTAACAAGTGAAATATCCATTCTGGATTTGGGTACCCAGTGTAACATATCTACTATTTTTTGTCCAATACACCATATCTTAACCCTTGCAGTGCTAATTTTCTACAATAACATGTAGTTAGTCAAAATTCAAGTAGGGACTCGCACTTTTAGGGTTAATAGAACAGTCATGTTTTTCATGTTCCATTTTTTGATTTTTTACTGTTATCTATTTCTGATTATTGGGATGTTTGACGAGGCACTGCAGAATGCTAAATTCTTAAAAGGCTACCAATATTTCATCAGGACGGGGGGGGGGATACTATTTGTTTCTCTAAGGTTTATTATGTTTATCGCAGCAGCTATTCAGTGCACGTACAATCCAATTGACACAAATATCAAACATTAACATTCTATATGGGTATTTTTTTAGTTAGTCAACATAAACGACTTGCTGAAAATCACCGGAGAATATTCGGCATCTTGCTAATGGTTGATTAATCGATGCGTTAGGCATAGCCAATCACGTTTGATCTTGATTGTCGTCGGTTATTGTGTGCATATTGAATCGGAAAGTGGAGAAAATTAATGCCATTATTAGTGTAATTTCAATCAGAGAACTTTATGTTTTTGTTTTGGTCAATTTAGGTGTAGCGACGTACCACTAAACATATGGCAATCGCGACGAGTCTAAAACTGCTCAAGTGGTCGTCAATTAACATGTTACAGAGTCCGTAGCTGGGATGAGAAACACTAACGCAAATGGGGATTGCATGATGGGCCCATAGTGTCCAGAACGCAGGGATGTACCAATCTCACAACATACTTGCACCCAAACTTATTGTGATACTGCTAAATATAGAATAATGAAAGAAAAAAATGAGGCATATTGCACAGTTCCCTCCCCCCATTGCCTCGTTAAAGAGTGACATTTTACACGCTGCTACTCAGTCTCATCTGGTTTTTCCTACTAGAGTTTGTTTATCTTACATGGGGAAGCAGTTAGTCGAGTGGTAGGAACATTGGACTCGTAACTGGAAGGTTGCGGGTTCGAAAACGTTCACGGGTCGACTTTTCTGCGATGATCCCCAGCAAGTCATTTATTCCCGATTGCTGGAGTAAATCCATCTCCACAATGGGCAGATGATCTGTATTATCCTTTGGCGGGGTGATATGCGAGTGTCGAAGTTATAGTATATGCGCTGAATAGCTGTCAGAGTATTAATAAATCGCATCGCATCTGAGAGGCTTTATTGGTTGATATTGGCGGTCTATAAATGTTGTACTTTACCTTTTTACCGTTTGAGATGGCTGCACCTCGAGTCTATTGGTCAATAGTTCTCACAACGCCATACTCCAGGCTGCGGCGGCACTCTCACCGCCGATCACGGGACGCTGACCAGCCCCGGTTACCCGAACAACTACCCGCACGGGGTCAACTGTACGTGGTTCATCCGGGCTGCCCGTGGCTTCGTGATCACGCTGCATTTCGTCGCATTCAACATCGAACGGCACCCTAATTGCGCGTACGACAGCGTGAGCGTCTACGACAACTCGACCACGGCTGGCGACGGTCGCCTCATCGGAAGGTGAGTCACGATCCGTCCGTACGTCGGGTCAAAACAACCCGCGTCATCGCGATTCCACCTAAACCGACCTAACGCCATCAGTTTACAGACTTATGTCTAACAATCCGTAAATCTTGTGTTTGCAATCACGACAAGGCTTACAGATATCCATTCACGATGGATGTTTAGGGTAGCTATTCAGCGCAGATACAATACCTGTGATACTCACATATTGCCCGCGAAGGACATCAGGCGTATACTCTACCATTAGGGGATTTAGGGGATGAATCGCTTGCTGAGGATCATCACAGAAAAGATGACCGGCGGGGGACAGTTTCGATGCAGCGAGCTTCTGGTTATGAGTCCAGTCTTACAACTTGATAATCTGCTTCCAAGTAATAATTAGTCTAACTATATATATTATATTTAGTTTCATGTTGATACATCTATATACAATGTACATAAAACACTCAGGTTTTGCGGGAATAATCTACCGCCTGAGATACGCTCCACAGACAACACGATGTCCGTTGTGTTCACTACCGACTCATCCGTTACATACGGCGGCTTCCAGGCCACTTACACCTCAATCAACGAGACCACCGGTAAATTTAGTTACGGTCAACGTCACCAAGTCTTAAACTGTCCCCCCCCCCCCGGCTATCAACATGTTTTCTGCTGAAATTGAAAATGACTGAATGCATGTCAAGAAATCACAAATAGTCTAACTAAATACATGTCATAAATCACAAATACTCTAACTAAATACATGTCATAAATCACAAATAGTCTAACTAAATACATGTCATAAATCACAAATAGTCTAACTAAATGCATGTCATAAATCACAAATACTCTAACTAAATACATGTCATAAATCACAAATAGTCTAACTAAATACATGTCATATTCAATAATATGAACTCATCTTCTATGCTATTTTTTAATAGAACTAATTTATCTCTAATAAGGTTACACTCCTTTAAATAAAATTAATCAATCTATAATTTATATAAACTATATCTTAATAAAATTAATTTATTTTTCGTGATATCAGACTGTTTTTAGCCCAATACTGTCATTCCTGACGTTGTATATACCCACAAACAGTGTGCGGGGATGTACTAACATCAGCGACTGGGGTGATAACGAGCCCTAACTACCCGAGCAACTACCCCCACCATCGCACATGTATTTGGACCATCACCATACCCACGGGCAAGCAGATTCTCCTCAACATCACGGCTTTTGATATAGAGGGCGCTCGAAACTGCATTTACGATTACTTGGAAATCAGGTTTCGTAATATTATGTTCACTGATATAAACAAGGTAAAGTAACGGAATGTTACTGGGAGTAGCAAATGTGATTCTCTGAATAATTGGAGAGAAATGTGCAGGAAAATACTTCTACCTCCGAAAGGGATTCGAACTCCCGATCCCCGGATAACCAGTCTGGTGCTTCACTTATGGGTTTTTTCCTGTGCATTTCTCTCACGATAAAGTAAGATCAACTACGTGTATATATTACTATTATTAAGTCACACATCCTTACCAATATGATTGACAATTAATGCATGTTGATGGCAGCTATTCAGCGCAAATACAATATATATTTTCATACAGAAATTTCGCAAATCACGCATGTATCAAACATCAACCAAATTTACTGACCGGAATTTTCTAGAAATTTTAGATAAAAGAGTGACTGTCTGAAAATCATTGTGGATTAACTGACTGACGATGTTGTATTCTCAACTTTCTTGTGATGAGTCAAACTCTTGACTATCTGATCTCTCAGGCAACAATTTTAGGACAACACCCATCGCTATAATCCCGATTGTATTTGCGCTGAATACAGCTGCCATAAAACACTCAGTGTAACCGCATCTGAGAGCTTCGGTTGATACCTGCTGTCTATAAATCTTGTACGTTACCTTACCTTTACCTAAAATGGCATCATCATTTACTGGTGATCTTTTGAACGTCTATGATATTGCAATTGCGCTGAATATCTGCAAGAAACTATTTTATACTGCCCATGAGAGCCTGCATTCATTGATATTTTTAGCCTTCCTTTCTGATCCATACTCAACAGATTACTATGTGCACTTTATACTGCACTTTATACAAGTGTGTTAGACAGCGTTGCTAATAGTGCACTTTAAATCAAATATATTCCATTTCATTTCACTTTCCATTGCTGGCATATATGCTGTCATAGAGATGTGGGTTGTTGTATTCATCATATTGTACAATAGGGAGTGAAAATTTATCACACCGTAATCATCAGACGTCTGATAAATATGAACACAAAGTATTAACGCAAATGTGCGCCTGATGAAGTATACTTGTTCTAAAGCGCTCGGGTTTACGCTTATTCTGGTCAGCCTATAAGATGTTACTTTACTGTTGTTATTATCTGTGACAATGCAAACGTTTACATACAGAAACGGCGGCTACGAAACATCTCCCCTCGTTGGAAAGTACTGCGGCACCACCGTTGATCGCATCATCCGTTCCCATAGCAACCGGTTGCGATTGAAATTCGTGACTGATTCGAGCGTGACGGGATCTGGGTTCAGGATATCGTACGATGGAACAACATCCGGTACAGATCATTGTGTTTTTTTCAATTTTGCCTCATATTCACCAATTAACCATTTTTACAGCTGTTATAATATGTATTGAATATACGTAGCTACTGCATTACTGTAGTGGTAAATAAAGATAATAATACCTGAATTTATGTAGATCATCAAGTTATCATCGGATCACACTTCACCCGAAATTGCGTAATATACACCGGAATACTGAAACAAGCATACTAATTATAAATACCACGAGTGGCAACAGATATAAATAAGATTTGAGAAGACATTTGAATGTGGTGATCTTCGGGCGATCTTCGACTACATTCAAAATAATTTGGGTCATCATAGACCAAAATTCATCACGGACTGTTTGTTGTTATCAAGCATTTTTTGTCCGCGAATGGTGATCTTTCATGCTACAATAAGATAAAAAAAACGTGAAACAAGATTTTTATAGATAAATTCAATTAAAAGAAAGAATCTCAAGACGAGTATGTGCAGTCTATTTGATGTGTACAGAAGACCATCAAAGTTAAGCCATCGAAAGATTTTGAAACCTTTTTTGTCATTGCAAGTAGAATTACTAATACTTCCATGGTGGATCCTGCCCAATCATAATAAATGAGGTAGAAGCATCTAGAATCATCTAGAACCTCAGTTTTTAAAAACCCTTATTCTCATGTGTTTTTTCGGCTTACAATTATGGGTAATTTTTTTAATGGCATTGCCCCCTGACTCCTAGCTTATACGGACATTTCCTTATGCTGGATGCATTGTAAATATACGACTTTTATGGACTTTCAACACACTGCAAGTCGTTAATGACTTAACCATCGAAATATCCTAATTAAAAAACATCAAATAGAACACCCTCAGTCAAGGATTAAAGTGGTATAATTTATAAATATTACTCGTTAGTTTTTTCCACTCGAGGTTGTGGGGGTGATCTGGTGACCCCGACGGGCAGCTTCATCTCACCTAATTACCCTCGAGCCTATGAACACCGCGCGACGTGTGTGTGGACGATTAGTGTGGCATTGGGCAGTCGCATTGTGTTGACGTTTGTGGACTTCAACATCGAGAGTCACTCTCAGTGTAGATATGACTATGTCTTGGTTAGTACGGTATACTGTCAATGTACATTTATTTATGCATTCGTTTGTTCATTCATTTATTCATTCTTTTATTCCTTGATTTGTTCATTCAATTATTCATTTATTAATTAAATCATTTATTCATTCATTTCTTCGAGTTCATTCATTCATACATTTTTCATCTGATCATTTATTCATTCATTTAATTATTCATTCATTCATTGATTTGTTCATTCGATAACTCATTCATCCAATCATTCAACGATTTGTTAATTAGTTAATTGGATCATTTATTCATTCATTTAGCATTCATTCATCTATTCGACCATTCAATCATCCATCCATATTTTATTCAGTCCTTTTATGGTATGATCATTCATATATTTGATCATTCATTCATTTTACTTGATCTTTTCTTTATTCTATCATTTGTTCATTCACTTATTTGTTTATCCATATGCAATGTATTTCCACAATTGTTTATTCGTTTATTCACGTATTTAATTAGTTATTCATACTTATTAATTTAAGTATTTATAAATTAGCTCCCCTGAGAGAATTTTCCGGTGATGTATTCTAAAATTCTAAATGGACTTTACCCATTGTATGTCTTTGCTTTATTTGTTCCTATCACGCGTGTGTCCGTCCAATGTTGTTGAACTTCACTACTAGGCAGACATCTCTGAGTTGATCTCACTTAGATTTTTTTGAAGGATTGGTCATTGGATTTAAAGTGAAATGTAAATAATCTTTTATAAAGAAACTCCGCTATCTAATAGCAAATAAGACTCCAAGTATCCCGTGGTGTACTTTGATTCAGATTTTTAGGGCTTTTGTTATTACATCAAGCGGAGTAATTTTTTTTACTGATGCTAATAATTTGTTTTTTGAAAACCTTTTAGTCCCAAACTATTTAGCGTAGTTTTCTTACATTGGCAGAAGTTTTCCCTGTCAGAAGATTTGCCACGCAAATGAACTTTATTAATATATATTTGATGACTTTATATATTTGCATTTAAGTTAGATTTTCTTGGATTATATGAAGTATTTGTATAACATCAGTACATATTTTCTATTGTCAGTATCATGAAAATTGGGATCAATTTTGTTTTGTTTTTGTGAATATTCTGTCAATTTTTTTATCCGATATTCAAGTCAGCATCTTCAAGTTCACCAATCAACTTTCCTATCATGATCTTCAGTTCACTGTCAATTCCTGGAAATCTCTTTAAATTAGAAGATCGACGATATCATCCTTTCCATGTGGGGTATTTTAACTGCACAAAAGCTCCCAGAAACATGTATTGATTATAATTTGCATCAGAGGGCCTTTTTTTCCATGGTTTTTACAGTTAAAAGACAAATGTACCCTACCTTCAATTCTACTACCTGATATCTATAGTTCAAAGAACTAATGTCTCTTACATTCACTTATACTACCTGATATCTATACTTCAAAGAACTAATGTATCCTACCTTCACTTCTACTACCTGATATCTATACTTCAAAGAACTAACGTATCTTACCTTCACTTCTACTACCTGATATCTATACTTCAGTGAATTAATGTATCCTACCTTCACTTCTACTACCTGATATCTATATTTCAAAGAACTAATGTATCCTACCTTCACTTCTACCTGATATCTATACTTCAACGAACTAATGTATCCTACCTTCACTTCTACTACCTGATATCTATACTTCAACGAACTAATGTATCCTACCTTCACTTCTACTACCTGATATCTATACTTCAAAGACCTAACGTATCTTACCTTCACTTCTACTAGCTGATATCTATACTTAAAAGAACATATGTACCTTACATTCACTTCTACTAACTAATATCTCTAGTTCAAACACAAATGTACCTTCCTTTCACTTGTAGTACCTGATATCTCTAGTTCAAAGAACAAATGTACCTCACCTTCACTTCTACTAACTGATATCTCTAGTTCAAACACAAATGTACCTTACTTTCACTTGTAGTACCTGATATCTCTAGTTCAAAGAACAAATGTACCTTACCTTCACTTCTATCAACTACCTTTCTTTTACTTATGTCCGCGTCTTTATATATCCATTCATGCGTTTCTTTAGATCCCCAGAATCCCCAGATCCCCCCGTTTCACCCATCATCGTTTTGCAGATATCAGATCGTCATCGCCGCGTCATAAGAAAGCTCTGTGGCTCCAGTACCCTCCAACCAATCACTAGCAATAGCAACTACCTCAAAATCACATTCCGAACAGATTTTTCAGTGTCTGGTCGCGGTTTTCATGCTGTCTACGCAACGTGTAAGAATCCATAGAACCTTTATTAGTAAGGTAATTGGTTAGAAAAAGGCCGATTGCCAAGCTAATTATTATGTAGGCCTTTCTTGGCCCTCACTAAGCTCGCTAAAGTCGTTAACACGACCAAGCCTCAATTATAAAGGCTGGGGAAAAACCCCTTGGTGAAAACAGCTTATTCTGCGACAGATATATGAGACAGTTCACCTTTTTCCATTCACGCCACTGGCTCGAAACATCTCGAGACAGGCTAGATAAATCACACACTGTTAGGTCTATCTTTGAAAGTTAATGGTCAGTTACAATGGCATAACATAACTGGGAGATTAGCGACATAGAGACCATCCACAGAGTATCTGAAGCACAGCAACATCTGCGGGAAAAAGACCTAACAGAACCACAGGGCAAGGGCTACTTAGACATCCATGGGCACAGGGGTTTGAAGCATTTTCAGCCCGAGAAAACTCTACAGGCAATATACTGATTTCAACGGGAATTGAACCAGGGACCTCTGGATTTAAAGTCAAACGCTCAGCCCCAATTGCTAAAATATAACGCATCTATTGCAAAATGCATAGGCCTGAGCCTGTGTATGCCAGATGCCTGGTGCGATACAGTAGTAATGAGTGTTCATTTTTAAGGGCTGATAATAACAACTGGTAATTTGGTAATACTCATGAAGTCTGTTAATATAATTGAGCAAGCCCCTTCCTTATATAAATACATATG
>WURV02172336.1:0-14161 GCA_011762755.2 Epimenia babai | reverse complement strand
AGGTCCCTGCGTTCGGTCTCGAGTTCCTCCCTCTCGCCGATCTCCCGTCGGAGGGCTTCGTTGCTCCGGGCCAGCTCCTCGTTGCGCTGGACCAGGGCGTGCTCGAGCTCGCCGGCGTAGCGATCGAGATGCCAACGCGAGGCGCGATGCACCTTGCGCACCAGCTCCTCGGGATCGCCGCCCTTCTCGACGTAGGCGAAGGCCCCTTCGTTGACGGCCGCCTTGGCCGAATCGAAGCTCCCGAAGGCCGTGTGCATCAGGACCCGCACCCGTGGATCCAGGTCCAGCAGGTTCTGGAGCACCTTGGTCCCGCTCCCGTCCGGCAGCTCGAGGTCGAGGATGACGACACCGAAACTCTGCTCCTTCGCCAGGACCAGGGACTCCTTGACGGTCCCGGAGGTCGCGACCTGGTAGCCCTCCTTCTCGAAGATCCGACGCAGCACATCGCGCTGGCCCGGACTGTCCTCGACGACCAGGAGGCGGTCGTGGAGGCGCGCCTGCTCTTCGGTCAGGACTCCGCTCATGCTCCGGGTCCGGCTTGCGGAGCATGTTGCTGGCCCTCTGGGCACGGACCCGGATCAGGAGACCCAGCAGTTGCTCGAGGTCCACCGGCCGGTGGACGAAGGTGTAGGCCGTGCGCTTGACGGCCTCCTTGGCGATCCGCTCGGCCTCGGGCTCCCTCGGGCTCAGCATGATCACGGTCAGGTCGGGATCGACGACGCGCAGGCTCAGGTAGAGGTCCAGGCCGTTGATCGTCGGCAACTCGACCGGGAGGAAGGCCAGATCGAATCCGATCTGCCGCACGAGGCGCAGCGCATCCTCCGAGGTCGAGGCCATCGTGACCTGGACTCCCTGCGAGCCGAGTCCGTCCTCGAGCTGCCCCCTGGTCTCCTGATCCCCTTCGACGACCAACACGCTCAGGGTCTCGCGATCCCCGACGAAGCGGATCACCTGATCGAGGTCGAGCGGCTTGGAGAGGAAGGCCAGCGCCCCCTCCTCGAGTGCCTGGAGCTTGAGGTCGTCGGTGCTGTAGGCGCTCATCAGGATCACGCGCACCTGGCCGTCCCGGGCCCGCATCCGACGAAAGGCCTCGACCCCGTTGATGCCCGGCATGCGCAGGTCCATCAGCACGACGTCGAAGGGATGCTCGGCAAATCGGTCCACGGCCTCCTCCCCGCTGCCGACGGCTTCGACCTCGAAGCCCTCGCGCTCGAGGATGCAGGCCAGGGTCCTCCGCATGTTGGTCTCGTCGTCCACGACCAGGACCCGGCGGCTCTTCTCGGCAGTCGTCAAGGCATCGTCCCTTCTGGCCAGATCGGCCTGGATCCCTGTCGTCGATCCCGTCGCGAACGGCCACTCATGAGGCGGACTCCTTCTCGACCTTCGAGGTCGAAGGACTCGGTCGGCCGGGATCTGGAGCCCGAAACAGGCGCCTGCATCGGAGGGCAGGAGGTCGAGCCGACCTCCGTGGCGCTCGAGGATCTCCCGACAGAGCGTCAGGCCGAGACCCGAGCCCTTGGCCTTGGTCGTGAACAGGGGATCGAAGATCTCCTCGCGATCGCGCTCGGAGACGCCCGGCCCCTGGTCCCGGACCAAGATCTCGAGCCGGTCCTCCCGACGCTCGACCTCGACGTCGATCCGCCCCTTCCCCTCCATGGCCTGGTAGGCGTTGAAGAAGAGGTTGCGGAAGACCTGCGTGAACTGGATCCGGTCCAGATCGGCCGGGATCTCTCCCTCGGGAGCATGGATCTCGAGCTGGAGGTCCTGCCTCTCGTCGAGCTTGTCGAAGGCCTCTTGCAGGAGCTCGCGGAGAGCCACGGGCTCGCGCCGCGGCGGCTTCTGCCGAGCCATGTCGAGGAGGTTCGTGATGATGCGGTTGGCCGAGTCGATCTCGTCCTGGATGACCTCGAGCTGCTCGAGGAGCACCGGGTCCTTCAGTTCGCCGTAACGATCCAGGAAGAAGGCGGCGTTGCGCGCGGCCCCGAGCGGATTGCGCAGCTCGTGGGCGATGGAGCCGGCCATCTGGCCGATCGTGGCGAGCCGGGTCTGTTGGACCAGGCGCGCACGGGTCTTCTGCAGCTCGGCGGCCACGCGCTCGGTCTCCCGGCGCTGCTGCTCGAGCAGGTGCTCCTTGGCCTCGAGTGCGGCCTGCTCGGCCTGCTTGCGCTCGGTGATGTCCTCGTAGGTCCCGAGCACACCGAGGATGTGTCCCTCGGTGTCGCGCAGCGGGATCTTGCTCGTGCGGAGCCAGAACTCGGTGCCGTCCGGTCGGGTCTGCGGCTCCTCGTAACCGATCTTGGGGCGACCCGAATCGATGACCTCGCGGTCGTCGCCCCGGTAGAGCTCGGCCTGGTCCTTCCAGACCAGCTCGTGGTCGTTGCAGCCGACGAGGGAGCGAGGATCCTCGAGGCCGGCGTCCTGGGCGAAGATCCGGTTGGAGCCGAGGTACTCGAGGTCGTGATCCTTCCAGAAGACCCGGCTCGGAATCGCATCGAGCACGAGCTGGAGCATGTTGCCCGATTCCTTCAGCGCCTTCTCGACCTCAAGAGGGGCCCTCTGGTCGCGGATCAGCACGAGGCCGTGCCCTGGATCGGGAAGGGCATGCTCCTCGTGGGCCAAGGTCGCCTCGGCCAGGAGCTCGTCGAGGGATCTGCCTCGCAGTGTGCCGGGACTCGCGTCGAAGAGACGTTCGAAGCAAGGGTTGGCATCCAGCAGGATCCGAGGCTCCGGATCGAAGAGCGCGAGGGCAAGGACCTCGCTCTGGACCAGCCCTCCGAGGAGACGTTGGAGGAGAGATGGTGGATTCATGATCGAGCAGGGCTCGCGATCCTATCGAGGCCCTAGGCGAAGAGCAGGGTCGCCGGAGCTAAGCTCGAGGCTATGCATCCCACCCATTCTGCGATCCTGTTCCTGACGACTCTGATCTCGTCAGTCTCCACCCTCGAAGCCCAATCGGAATCGGCCGCGAGCCGGCCCCTGGAGGCCACCCAGGGCATCCGGGCCTCCGAGCTCGAAGCTGACGTTCGGCACTTGGCCAAGCCCGAATTCCGCGGCCGGCAGGCCTGTACCAAAGAAGTACAAGCTGCAGGTCAGTGGATCGCCGAGCGCTTCCAGGCCCTCGGGCTCGAGCCCGGGGTCGGGGATTCCTGGTTCCACGAGTTCGAGATCGATGACTTCGGCAAGGGCCGCAACGTCGTCGGCCGCATCTCCGCCGGCAAGGACGTGGACGAGTACGTCGTCATCGGCTGCCACCACGACGGCCAGGGGGCCCGGGGCGAGCGGATCAAGTACAGCGCCGACGACAATGCCGCGGGGGTTGCGACGATGCTCGCGCTGGCCAAGCACTTCGCCAAGCATCGCGAGGGGCTGAAGGCCCATCTGATCTTCGCCTCCTTCGACGCCGAGGAATGGGGCATGCTCGGCTCCACGGCCTTCGTCGAGGACGCGGTCGTGCCGCCGGCCAAGACGCGCTTCATGATCGTCTTCGACCTGCTCGGCGGAAGGCTGCTCCCATGGGAGGGTCGTCGGCTCTACGCCATGGGCAGCGAGCACAGCAAGGCCGTGCGCTCCTGGGTCGAGCCCCGCATCAAGGGTCGCGGCAGCGAGATCGACATCGTCGGCACCTATGTCCTCGAACCGCTCGGCCCGATCACCGCGCGCAGCGACTACAAACCCTTCCGGGCGGCCGGGGTTCCGTACCTGTTCCTCTCGACCGCGACGCCCTGGTACTACCACACGGTCCACGACACCCCGGACCGCATCGACTATGGCATGCTCGAGATCCACGCCCGCTTCGCGGCCGAGATCACCGCCGTCGCCGCGCGAGCCACAGAGCGCCCCAACTTCATCAAGCGACCCAAGCCCGAGCTGCGCGACGCCGAGGTCGTACTCCGGGGGCTCGAGAGCATGCAGTCCAAGGCCGAAGCCATCGACCTCGACGACAAGGAGCGCAAGATCCTCGCCCGCAACTGCAAGGCCCTGCGCAAGATCCTGGACTCCGGCAAGGTCCGCCCGCTCCAGGTCTCCCAGATCCGGCGGGGCCTGGTGACGATCTTCAAGCTCATCGACAAGACCCGGGACGGAAGCCCGAGACCCCGGCCTCGCGGCCCGGAGGGGGCGGGCAGGCCCCTTCCAAGGGCAAGTAACGCGAACTTGGACTCTGTCGCCCTTTGCGACATCTTCACGGAAGGGCCAAAAGGTCTTGGCCGAAACGTCCGATACCAAGGCATGCACCGTCTCAGGAACCGCATGACCGACACCACTGTCCTCCCCACGAACAGGGTCCGGACGCCGGCCCCCAAGCGCCTCCCCCCCGAGGCCTTCGGAGAAGACCGCAGCGATCTCTGCCCCTGCTGCCGCAAGGGCCTGCTCCGCGTCCAGTCCCTGCCCCTCCGCCAGAGCGACCGCGAAGGTCGCCTGATCGAAGCCTTCTGCCTCAGCTGCGGCGCCCTCGGCCAGAAACTGGTCGACCACGTGCACGCCGCGGGCTCGAGCGAGCGCTGAGCGAGGTCTTGCCCGCCGCCGACGGTGCCTCGCCGGCCCGAGGCCTGACTACTTCACGAAGCGCAGCGGCACCCAGGCACTGGTCCGGGCAAAGCCGCCCTGCTTGCCGAAGACCACGTACGCATGGTCGAGCCGCTGCCCCAGCAGTGGAGGAGATACAGAAACGACCAAGGGTTGCGGCTTTGGCTATCGAGTGCTTCTTAGCTAATAATTCTTCGCATCCAAGGGGTGACAAGGAACTGGTTGAGCTGGCAGAAAATTGTCGATTGCAGATGGAAATGTTTGCAAGTCACCTTTTTGGATGGCTAGAGCGTAAAGGGGCGCTTAGAACTCATGATTCAGTCACAAAGCATATCGATCATCACTCGAAGCCAGAGGTGGCGGACTTGCTTTTGTGTCCAACTTCCACGGAACAATCGAAGATTGTGGATGCAAGGTTGGAAAAAAAGTGGGTTGTTGCGACTTGTTGAGCATTTGAATGGATTTGAGGGGCCAGTGTCGATCGCAGTCGGTGCAAACATCAGGCAGCCTAGGGCGGAGGTGATTGAGGAGCCTGATGCAAGTATGGTGAAGAAGTTTATTTCAGAGGTGGTCTCGGAAAATTTTATCCTGGAACGAGGAGCTTGCAAGGGGGTTGGAAAGGTTGTCGGAATAGGGCGAGAATCCGGTGATAGCTTGTTTCATGCTGGGAGCGAAGTGGTCCCACAAGGGGTATGGAGCAAATCTCTTCAAGACAACTTGTGTAAAGTCAGAGAGAGAAGCTCGCCAGGAAGTCGATGGTAGAGTCAAGGGCTAGGCTTCGAGAGGGGGGATGGAAAAAGTCGAGCATGAAAGAGTGGCTGGAGAGGGTGCGTGTGGAACCAGTTGTGCTCATTGGTGAGCTTCATCAAGGCGGACAGAGCTATCTTCGCTGTTTCAGAGGAAAGTGTTAGATGCAATGTCGGGAGGGCGGGGGGCTAGGATTAGTTTGGGCTATGAACCCAGCGCTCTGAACATGCAGGGTGCATGGTTGACTATGCGAAGGAGGTGCTTGGAGAGGACTCGGTGTTTTCGTTGGAAACGAAGTGGAAAGACCTCTGTCCTCTGATGGCTGTGAATGAGAGGGATTTGGACGCCGCTAATGTCCTCAGGGATCGCCTGGAGGATAAAAAGGAGAGGGTGGCTGTGTTGCGCGGGCAATGGCATTTGCACTCAGGTGGGCCATTGGTTGAGGCTGGAGGAAAGGGTAGTGTAGTCGTGTTTACATATCCATATATGCTTGGCGTACCTTTCGAGGATGCGAGGCGCGAGGGTTTCCGACAAGGGTTTGTTCTTAGGTCTCGGCTTGACCCTCGATTCTTTTTTGTCAATTGCGATCCTGGCGCACGTAGTGATAAGGGAATTGTGGATAGAGGTAGGTTGTTCAGATTTCTAAAAGAGGGGGTGGCTGGTGGGTAGCGGAAACAATTGAGGCTATGCTCCGGATCTATGCGTACATGGTGGATAGGCGCAGATTGCCTACTTAACAGCCATGAAACATCAAGTCAAGACCCCTCAGCCCCGCTCCGCCCACTCCAACGCGAAGTAGCTCAGCACCGCATCCGCCCCTGCACGCTTGAAGCAGAGCAAGGCCTCCTCGACGCAGGCCGCACGATCGATCCAGCCCTTGTCCCCGGCGGCCGCGAGCATCGCGTACTCCCCGCTGACCTGGTACGCCAGGACCGGCACGCCGAAGCTCTCCTTGACCCTGCGAACGATGTCGAGGAACGGCATCCCCGGCTTGACCATGACCATGTCGGCCCCCTCGACGAGGTCGAGCTCGACCTCGCGCAGGGCCTCGTCGCCGTTGCCGGGATCCATCTGGTAGCCCTTCTTGTCCCCCTTGCCGAGCGAGGCCGAGGAGCCCACGGCGTCCCGGAAGGGACCGTAGAAGCTCGATGCGTACTTGGCCGCGTACGAGAGGATCTGCACGAGCTCCAGGGACTCGGCGTCCAGCGCATCGCGGATCTCGCCGATGCGGCCGTCCATCATGTCGCTCGGTGCGACGATCGAGGCGCCGGCCCTTGCCTGGCAGAGGGCCTGTTTGCAGAGGGCCTCGACGGTCTCGTCGTTGAGGACGTACCCCGCCTCGTCGATCAGACCGTCCTGGCCATGGCTGGTGTACGGATCCAGGGCCACGTCGGCGATGGTCCCGAGCTCGGGGAACTCCTCGCGCAGCTGGCGCAGGCGGCGGGGCATCAGGCCCTCGGGGTTCCAGGCCTCCTCGGCCTCCTCGCTCTTGCCCTCGGGACCGACGACCGGAAACAGGGCCAGGGCCGGGATACCAGCCTCGAGGCAGCGCTCGGCGACGCGCCGCAGGGGGTCGAGGCCGAGGCGTTCGACGCCGGGCATCGAGGGGATGGGCTCCGTGCCGTCCTGCTGGTCGAGGACGAAGACCGGGAGGATCAGGTCCGAGGGATGCAGGCGATGCTCGCGGACGAGCTCCCGGGAGAAGGCCTGGCGCCGATTGCGACGCATGCGGGTCCTGGGAAACATCAGCGGGGCTCCTCCGGGTGAGGCGAATGGAGGCGAACGAGGAGGAGGCCAACAGCGTGCATCAGACGACCTCGAGGTAGATGGCGACGACCGAGGGATGACGGACCTGGATCTCGGCCTCGATCTCGTCGATGCGCCTGCCCACGATGCGCACCGAACGATCCACGGCAGCCGACAGCAGGGGCATCGGGTCGGCGCCCTCGCCGAGACTGCGCGCATCACGCTCGAGCTGTTCGCGATCGGCGAGCAGGCCACCGTGCAGCTCGACCTCGGCGTGCAGACGGACCCGGCCCGGCGACAGGATCGTCGTCTTGAGCTCGACGATCTCCTCGACGTACTCGTGGCCGGCCAGGGTCGCGCGGATCTCCGCCTCTTCGGACTCGGGCAGGGCCAGGTCGATCAGGTGCTTGCCGTTGATGCGCGCCAGCCACAGGGCCATCACCCCGAGCAGCAGGCCGATCAGCAGGGAGGCGATCGCGTCGGGCAGGTGGCTGCCGGTCAGGCTGGTCAGCCAGAAGCCGAGCAGGGCCAGCACGACACCGGTCACGGCGATGGCGTCCTCGAGGAAGACGCCGACGGTCGTCGGATCCTTGGCCGCACGCAGCGCGGCCCAGAGCGACTTGCCAGGCGTCTGTTGGCGAAGCGCCACGTAGGCCACGTAGAGCGTGTAGCCCTCGAGGATCAGCGCGAAGATCAGGATGCCGAGACCGATCACCGTGGCATGGGGATGGGCCTCGATCTCTCCGGTCGGTGGATGCAGCAGGGCGTGCAGGCCGTGCCAGGTCGTAATCCCGCAGCCGAGGAAGAAGATCCCCATGGCCGAGACCAGGTTCCAGAGATAGCGCTCCTGGCCATGGCCCCATGGATGCTTCTGCGAGGGGCCGCGCTCGCCCTTCTTGATGCCGACCAGGAGCAGGATCTGGTTGGCCGTGTCGGCGAAGGAGTGGATGGCCTCGGCCAGGAGGCTGGGCGAGGCCGTGAAGATCCAGCCGACGCCCTTGGCGACCGTGATCAAGCCGTTCGCGCCGATGGCCGTGACGACGGCCTTGGTGGATCCATCGGTCGCCATGCGTCTACCTGCCTGTCTCTTGCCCTTGGGAGAGCGTCTTGCGTGCGAGCATGTGGAGGTCCTCGCCGAGGCCGAACCACCGGCAGAACCGCGCGGGCCAGAGCTTGTTGCTGACGAACCAGGCCCAGCGCCTGTCGGTAAGGAAGCGCACGTAGGCCTCCGAGTCCAGACCTGTGCCGGCTTCGCCGCCGCACCAGCGGACGAGCCGGTCCATGCGGCCCAGGCGGCCCATGGCCGAGACGATCAGGTGGGGATCGCTCGGCTCGCTGAAGGTCCAGTGCCGCAGCGGCTCGTAGCCCTGCCGTCGCAGCAGGCCGCGCAGCGTACGCGGATCGAAGTGCGAGAGGTGCTGGGGCACGACCCCATAGGTCCAGTGCGCCCCGAAGAGCCGACCCTTGAGCGAACGATGGTTGGGCAGGGCCTGGTACATGGCCCCTCCTGGCCGGAGCAGGTCGTGGCAGGTCGCCAGCACCGAGCCCGGATCCTCGAGGTGCTCGAGGGTGTGGTGCATCAGGATCGCGTCGAAGGAGCCTGGCTCGAAGCCGCAGTCTTCGAGCCGCTGGCTGCGAATGTCGAGCTTCCAGTGGTCCCGGGCCCAGTCGGCGACCGGCTGAGAGAGCTCGATCCCCAGGGCCTCCCATCCGCGCTCGGCCGCGGCCAGCAGCGAGGTCCCGATCGAACAACCGACGTCGAGCAGCCGGCCGGGCGCGGCGACCTCTTCGATGCGGCGCAGCATGGCGTCGAAGCGCGGCAGGTTCTTGTCGTGCTCCTGGTAGGCCATCTCGCCGTGATCGCGCTCCTGTTCGTACTGGGCGTCCACATCCTCCCCCTGAGGTGGATCGGCCATCCGCGCGAAGCCGCAGCCCCCGCATCGCTCGAAGCGATGCCCGCAGGCCTCGAAACAGGGCGCGAAGCGCGCTTCGCCACAGCAGGGACAGTCGGGACTCACGACCTTCCCCGTCCGGGTCGCTCACGCCGCAGCCAGTCCCGCAACTCGACGAGATCTCCCGGCAGCGGGGCCTCGAAGCGCATCCTCTCCTCGCTCCTCGGGTGCACGAAGCACAGCCGACTCGCATGCAGGGCCTGTCGCGAAGGCTGCGGGGCCTCCTCGGGCAGTCCCTTGCCCTGCGCGGAGCGCGGCCGATAGACCCGGTCCCCGAGCACCGGCATGCCGACCGAGGCCAGATGCACGCGGATCTGATGCGTGCGCCCGGTCTCGATCCGCACGCGCAGATGCGAGAAGCCCTCGTAGGCCTCTTCGAGCTCCCAGCGGGTCCGGGCCTCCTTGCCGACGATCTGCTCGGGACGATCGGGATCGCGACGCGCGACCCGCATGCGCTCGGGCCTGCGCGGATCCCGCTCGAGCGGCTTGTCGATCCAGTCCGAACGGAAGCGCGGCACGCCGATCACGAAGGCTCGGTACTCCTTCTCGACCTCGCGCTCACGGAACTGCCGCATCAGCTCCTCGAGAGCTCCTTCGGTCCTCGCGAAGAGCAGGAGCCCGGTGGTGTCCTTGTCGAGCCGGTGCACGACCCCGGGCCGCCCCGGCTCCCGACAGGGGAGCCCGGGACCCCATCGCGCCTCGACGGCATCGGCCATCGTGCCCCCGAAGGCGCTCCCCCCGGGATGCGTGGAGACCCCGGCCGGCTTGTCGAGCAGGACCAGGTCCTCGTCCTCGTGCAGGACGACGAGCTCTGGCATCCTCACCGGTGCCCCCTGGCGGAGCTCCTGCCGTGGCAGGAGCTGGAGTTCGATCCGCATGCCGGCGCTCAGCAGGCTGCGGCGCCCACCCTTGTCCGCATCGACCTGCACCATTCCCGCATCGCAGAGTTCTTGCAGGTACGAACGACTGTGACCGGGCAGATGCTCGGCCAGGAAGCGGTCCAGGCGCATGCCCTCGGACTCCTTCCCCACCTCGAAGTCCCTCCGCTCTCCGGATCCACCGGGATCCGTGGGCTGCAGGGGCTTGGCATCTCTGGCTTCGTCTCGGTGGTCGGACATCCCTTGGCACGCTGTACGGTCGGTCCTGTATAACAGCCCCACCTCCTCGTTCCTCTTCGGGCCCGGAAAGCTCGGTCCGAAGCCCCGCTCGCAGCAAGAGCGCCCCCTCCTCTCCGGCTTCGATGGTCAGTCGCCCCTCCCGTTTCCGTGCCTTGATCGTCGATGACGAGATCCCGCTGGGCCGGAACGTCTGCGAATTCCTCGAGGCCCGCGAGTTCGAGACCGTCTACGCCTCGACGCTCGAGGAGGCCCTGGACCTGCTCGAGAACGATCTCGATCTCGACCTGGTCATCACCGACATCTATCTCTCCGAGGGAGAGGAGCGAGCCGGCGGCCACATCGTCTGCGAGCGCGCCTCGCTGCGGAAGCCGCCCCTGCCGGTCATCCTGCTGACCGGCAAGCCCTCGATGGACGTCGCCCTCGAAGGCCTGCGCACCCAGGCCTCCGACTTCTTGACCAAGCCGGTCTCCCTCCCCGAGCTCGAGAGCCGCGCACGCAAGGCCATCGCCGACCGCAAGCTGCGCAGCCAGCTCCTGGAGCTGACCGAGACCAACCGACTGCTCTCCCGCATCCTCCCCAAGGCCATCGAGGCCAAGGATCCGACGACCGGCGGCCACAGCGACCGGGTCGTCGGCTACTGCGACAACCTGGCCCGGCGCGTGGGCATCGATGGGGCGACGAGGGCCGATCTGCGCCTGGCGGCGCTGCTGCACGACGTCGGCAAGATCGGCACGCCCGAGGCCATCCTTCGCAAGGAGGGGCCGCTGACCAAGGAGGAGCGCAAGATCATCGAGGAGCACCCCGAGATCGGGTACCAGATCCTCGAACCCCTCGATCACCTTCCCCGGGTCCGCGCCTGGGTCTACGAGCACCACGAGCGCTGGGACGGCCGCGGCTACCCCCGTGGGCTCGAGGGCGAGGAGGTCGATCTGCCCGGGCGGATCCTGATCCTCTCCGAGGTCTTCGACGCCCTGGCCATGGCCCGCTCGTACAAGAAGGCTTGGCCGACCGACAAGATTGCCGACTTCTTCCTCGAGCAGGCAGGGAGGCACTTCGATCCGGACCTGGCCCGGATCGTGGCCGAGGGCCTGCGCAAGCACGGGCACCGCTTCTTCCAGCAGCCGATCGCGGCGCCGGCCGGGGACACCGAGCCCCTGGCCGAGGAGAGCGGGCAGGCCGGGCTCTTCGGCTGAACAGCCCGTTGAGGGATCACAGCGGGCTGATAGGCACCGGCCCCGCAGCCCTGGTCGGACGAGTTCCTGGGCCAGACCTCAGGCTCCGAGCGGCCGGACCAGGACGAGGAGCTGCTGCCGAAGGCCAAGCATCATCGGGGCTTCGAGGCAAGAACCAGTTGCCCCAAGATCCCGACCCGGCCCGGTCAGGGACCCTCGGGGGGCCTCCCGGCTTTTGACGATCTGGCCTTGGCCCATTACCCTCTTCGGTCGCTCTTCTCACCCGTGCCCCCGGGAGGTCGAGCGGTGGACCCGCCAGACCCTCCGAGCGAGGGCGGTCCCGTCCCAGGCAGTCTCCGCGACCAGGCTCAAGGTCTCGGGGAGTCCTCTTCTTCCTGGACGTGCCCGCGGCTGGCGGATCCGTAGGCGACGGCCCCCCGTCCTCGAGCCTCGGACCTTTCGTTTCCTGCTGCCTGGAACATGGATCGAACGCTACTCCTGGGGAATTCCACGTTCATCACCCTCGGACTCCTCGCCACCACCCTGCCGGCGCTCGCACCCTGGCAGGCCAATGGCGATGCCGGCATCTCCGCGACGATCCGCGGGGAGGCCGAGGCCGAGCGTTCCTGGATCGCCAGCGACAACCCCGGCGGACTGCTCCCGGTCCAGGCGGGTTTCGTCAAGCTGGGGATCGATCACAAGGAGCTCGAGGAGATCGCCTCGCTCTGGGGACGCACCAAGTCCCAGCGAGAGGTCTATCGACGCCGACTGCTGCGTGAGCTCGGGAGCGAGAAGATCCGCGTCCCGCAGTTCCTGATGGCGGCCCACGAGGTCACCAACGAGCAGTACGAGGTCTTCATCCGCAAGTTCTGGCCGAAGTACCGCTTCCCCTTCACCTGGTGGAAGCAGGAGGACCAGGAGAAGTGCCGGGACGAGGCCTACAAGGCCCACCAGGAGCGGATGAAGGGCAAGAAGCGCAAGACGCCCTTCAAGTTCGACCTCCTCGAGCATTGGGAGACCAACTTCCACAAGCTCGAGTGGGAGGTGCCCGAGTCCATCGCCAAGCATCCGGTCGGCTACGTCAGCCTCGACCATGCTCGGGCCTTCTGCACCTGGGCGGGGCTACGCCTCCCGACCTCGGCCGAGTGGCAGCACGCCTTCGGCTCCGCCCGCTACACCTGGGGCAAGGACTGGCCCAAGGACCCCGCCTCGGTGCCCAACCGGGTCCACGAGGTCGGCAGCAACGAGTTTGGCCGGACCAAGCTCGGCCTCTACGACATGATGGGCAACCACTGGGAGTGGGTGGACGAGCCGTTCCGCCTCTACCACGGCTTCTCCGGTGAGCTCCAGAGCGCCCGTCGGTCCCTGACCAAACGAAAGCTCGACTCCGGCCAGCTCCACGAGCCGGCCCTCACCGGCGACGAGTACTTCGCCCACGGCGGCTGCGCCGAGCATCTCGGCGAGGCACCGGTCACCTTCCGGCGCCACGCGCGGATCCCGCTGACCTCGGACAACCGGGCCGGCCAACTGGGCTTCCGCCTGGCCAAGACCGAGCTCGCGGCCTTCGACGCGACCTCGCTCCGGGCCCGCTTCGAGTTCCAGAACGACTGCCTGCTCGGCCACGACCTCGACCTGCCCACCCCTCGGGACCGCAGGGACATGCGGATGGGCCTGCACAAGACCTTCCGCCAGCGTGGCATCGAGCGCTGGGACCTGGACGACAAGGGCCTGATCCATGGCTACCACATGGTCTCGGTGGTCCCGATCAAGTCGGTCAAGGGTCGCCAGGAGCGCCAGGCCCGCAACGAGAAGGAGTGGAAGACCTGGACCACGCTCGACGGCAAGTCCAAGCGCCACGGCCTTCCGCTGGCCGCGATCTTCCACAGCAAGCCGCTCGAGTTCGACACCAAGGGCATCCGCGGCGAGACCGGGACCTACAAGGCCGAGCCCGGCATCCATGTCGTCTACTACCGCGCCGCCGGCCTGCCGGACGAGCTGCGAATCGCCATGCTCGCCGGTGCCTCCGAGCTGCGGCTGAACAAGGGCAAGCGCAGGGACAGGGAAGCCGAGAAGAAGGAAGAGGCCAAGAAGGAAGAGGCCAAGAAGGAAGAGGCCAAGAAGAAGAAGCCTTCCAGGAAGCGGAGCAAGAAGAAGAACAAGAAGGCCCCGCCCAAGAAGGCCCAGGAGTCCCTGCTGATCCGCCAGGCCATGAAGACCTGGCAGGGGACCGTCGACCAGTACGAGGTCCCGGACAAGCTCACCAAGGACTACCCCAAGCGCGCCAAGGTCAAGGAGATCACGATCCACCCGGGCAAGCTGCGCATCCCGGTGGACCGCGACATCCTCCTGATCCGCGACCACAAGGGGGACTACCTGAGTTGGATCCCGGCGTCCCGGGCCCTCAAGCTGGCCCGCAAGGCGGACTCGCACCTGAGCGTCGAGACCGGGACCCTGCTCTACTCGGGCTACCTCGACTTCCCCGGCAAGAGGGTCATGCAGTTCCAGATCCCGTTCCGCATGGAGCAGCAGGAACTGGCCAAGTCCTGGCGAAAGTAGGCACCGCCGAGCGGGACGCCCGGACGGGCTTCCCGCCTGCCCACGAGGAGGCGGCCATCCCTGAGGGGTGGGTGCCTCCTTTCGCTCCTGCCCCTCTCCAGCATCCATGGGCCTGGCCTGCCCGGGTCGAGGACCAAGGGCTCGCGCGACCGGAGCGAGATCGCGCGGATTGTTCGAAAGGACGCATTACCCCCTCGGGGAGGCGCCCCTAGGAGCCTGCGCCACAGTTCGCGAATCGGCCCATCTCTACGTCATGCAAGGCCGCATTTCGCACTGCGAGCCGGCCTTTGACATGCAAATCATGGGTTCGCGGCTCCCAGTTTGGAACTGCGGCGCAGACTCCTAG
>WURV02172325.1:0-10761 GCA_011762755.2 Epimenia babai | reverse complement strand
CGCTTGTATACGTCCCGTATTTGCCTGATTGTATTACCTACCACATTTCACTTTGTTATGGTAAAATTACGAACATACAGTAAACAAGGTGACAATACGAACATAAACATATCCCGATTTCCTTTGATAATCGCCATGCTTGCTAATTGCTACTAGTCATATTTTTAAAGGTTGATCATTTCTTATGGCTATAGTGTGTCTAAGTTGACAACATTTCGTTAAGATATTATGATTTTAATACAATGCGGACGCTGTTTGATGGTAGATATAATTATTACGTTAATGTAACTAAGCGAACGCTCAAGCGAAACTGCGAAATTTCAGTGCAGGACGTGGTATAAAAGTATATCTTACCCCATACAACGATTCCATAATTCGCACAGGGAATTTAAGCAAGCAAAACTTTAAAAATAATTGTCGATTCACAGAAATCGGTTTAAAGCAATCATAGCGATTAAAAAACTACTATAAACTATACTTTAACTCAACAAGAAACATAATCGAACTTCATAAATTTAGCCTATTAGGTCGTTTAGCAGACGATAGAATAGGGTAGATGAGGTTAGGATTCAGCGTAGTAACGGGGAGATAAATCAGTATATACGACAAATTACCAAGGTATAAAGATTACCTCCCATGATTGCAAATTCGAAAATACACCTCAATTCAAGTATTATGACGACGGCGACTTTAGGATATGTTATTGTTACTAATAATATCACAGACAAAGACGATAGTTAAATCGCAATACTATTTTATTATCATATCTAGTAGTGTCATAAACTTCGTTAAATTTGTTAATATAGCATGTAAAAAGGGGAAGAGGTTTTGGTGCTACTTAATTAAATGTCAGTCGCACGTACAAACAATATCGCCTTGTTATATCTCTAAGGAATTTTTTACAATTACCCATTCCATGATAAATCTTTTTCAATATTCAAGCACAGAAATCTTGCTCATTTCCTAGTGTGAAAGGCGCGGGGAAAATATCCTCGGTTTGTGCTGGTTCGAACTCGCAACCTCTCGCAATAAGGATAATATTTGCATAATCTTTTTTATAGTGCCTTCACACTGTGCGATTTGTTGGCCAACGTAACATAAAACAGTTGGCACCAACAAATTCCCGTAATAAAAGCCCCAACATTGCGAGAAAAATTGCGAGTTTGAAAGATCGAGCATGTTCGGAACTCTCAACTTGCGCGAAGATTTGTTGGAAACTTTAACCAATGACAATGTCAGGATATTATTGTGATAGTAATTAGGATAGCCAATGTGGTTCTATAAATAGCTGGAGAGAAATGCACAGGAAAAAACCCACACCCTTGATGGGACTCGAACCCACGACCCCCAGATGACCGGGCTGGTGCTCTACCAACTGAGGATATTCTTGCTCAACTTTCATTGGCTGAAATTTGATTATCGCTTGTCTCAGTCACCACAGGCCGAAAACTAACACCTTCATTACATAATTTACCAAGAACCCAAAATACATGCACACTGGTAATTTTATCAGTTTGAATGTCTGTATATTTACTAAGAATATTAAGTGTAATATTTTGTGCCTACTGCCTTCAAGACATTTTGTTTTACATTTTTACGTGCCGCATTTAATAAAAAAATTGCCATTTATCACATTGAATCCAGTAAAAAATATTTTTATTTTAGCGTTTGCCCAAGACAATGATGGACAACGTGATCAAGGAAGCGGGGGACAAGGCGAAAATGGAAAAAATGACAATGAAATGAATGAACAAGGGAAAGAAGATAATGATAAGCCAGAAGATAAAAGTTTAGACAAAGAAAACACAAAGGAAAATCAGGGAGATGGTGACAAAGATGATGAAGCGGATGAAGATCAGGGCAAAGAAGACGATAAGACGGATAATAAAAAGGGTTCGGATGAAGACGAGGACGCAAAGGAGACTAAGAACGATGATTCCAAAGAAGATGAGGACGATGATGAAGAGGGTAAAAATGACGATAAGACAGATGATAACGACGCTTCTAACAAAGACGAAAATACAGAGGACGATAAGGTAGATGGTGACAAGGATGATAATGATGAAGACGACGAGGAAGAGGGCACTGAAAAAAAGACGGATGATGACAAGGCGGATGACAACAATGATCAAGACAAAGACGAGGACACAAAGGAGACTAAGAAAGATGATTCCAAAGAAGATGAGGACGATGATGAAGAGGGTAAAAATGACGATAAGACAGATGATAACGAGGCTTCTAACAAAGACAAAAATACAAATAATAAGAATGATAAAGACGACGAAGAAGAGGGTACTGATACTAAGACGGATAATAACAAGGGTCCAGAGAAAGACGTGGACACAGAGGAAAACAAGAAAGATGGTGACAAGAATGATGATGACGACGACGAAGAAAAAAAAGTAGATGGTGACAAGGATGATGAAGACGACGGGGAGGAAAACAAAGTAGATGGTGACAAGGAAAATGACGATAACGACGATGATGATACAGGTGACGATAACACAGATGATAACAATGATTCGGACAATGATAAGAACACAAAGGAGGCTAAGAAAGATGATGACAAGGATGACGAAGATGATGAGCAAGGGGTAGATGGCGACAAGGAGGATGATGGTGATGATGAAGACGATGAAGGAGAGGGTGCTGATGATAAGGCGGATGATGACAAAGATCCTGCCAAAGACGAAAACACAGAGAAAAATAAGGTAGACGGTGACAAGGAGGATGAAGAGGATGAGGAAGATGGTAATGATGACGATAAGACAGATAATAATGAAGCTTCAAACAAAGACGACAAAAATTCAAAGAACAAGGATGATGTTGATCAAGATGATGAAGATGACGAGGGTACTGATGATAAGACGGATGATAACGAGGATCCAGACAAAGACAAGGACACAACGAAAAATAAGGGAGATGGTGACAATGACGATGACGAGGAGAAGAATACAGGTTACGATAACACAGATAATAAGAACACAGAGGAAGCTGATGAAGATGGTAACAACTATGACGAAGACGATAAGGAAGAGGCTACAGAGGACGATAAGACGGAGAATGGCGGGGATTCCTACTCTGAGACAGACAAAACCGACAATAAAGCAGATGTTGAACCCAATGAATATGAAAATGACAAAGATTCAAAAAACAAAACGGATAACAGTTTCGGTTCCGGTAAAGATAAGTACGATGTTGACGACAACGTTTTAAATTCCACTGGCCAAGATCCACCGAGAGATTCAGAGAGACCAGAGGCTAAGATATTCGTCGATGAAGAGCAAGTGAATTTTGATACGCCGGGTGATGATACGATGACTCTGCAAATGCTAGGTACGCCTTACTTTTTAATCAGAGTGGGACAAGTGAATTACATAAATCAGGGAATCGTTTGTAATAATGTAGCGATGAGATTATCCCTAAACCTTTTTTACATTGCACCATTATTTCAATCTCAAATAGTAAAATATTGATCGCAAGCTTATATATCGCCATCATCATCAATTATTGTCTGAGAATTGTCACATTCAGGATAATAAACTGAACTTTTGATGTAATTCGTTAGTTAGTTTAAAGCAGATCACGAAGGTAATCAATGTGTTTGCCACCCGTAGCCCTTTACAAAACTAGCCTTAATGTCGGATTATTTGATGATATAATCATTACGACTACACTCACCTTTGTGTTCTTCATGTTTGTTCTCTTTGTTAGTCGCTAGTCGCTCAGTTTTTTAGAAGTAGCTAGGTTCTGAATTTGACAATTCCATGACATCGCTTTTTGGTAATGGGATGCATGATAGTCTTATAGTTTGGCATTGTCAGTTTATTTAAAATTAGTTTGACAGATCTGCATTCCAATTCAATTACATGATTCCGATTTATATTTGTGATGTTAGACTTTTACAGTACTGATCTCTCCAAATATGCATACCAGAAAATCTATATACGCCATGTCAAGACGAAGGTATAAAATTAAATTTCATTGTTATAGACGAATACTATACGTTTCTCAATAATAACGGTGCCTTACTGCCATACTTGTGTTCTTTGATTTCTTCCGTACTCTTTATGCAATCTCTTTATATTTTTTCAGAGCAACTCGCGGAAAACGAAGAGAAGAACAGAAAAATTGAGATCATCGGTTTTTCTGTTGGCGGCGGTGTTTTGTTCGTCATTCTGACCGGTTTGATTGTCACCCTTTACCTTAGCAGACGCCGACGCCGCGCGAGGGCGGACGACAAACAATACCTCATTACGAATGGGCAGACTGACCACCTCCCATCTGACAACCGCAAGATCCGCGACGGAAGTCTTTATATCTAAGTTTCTCCGGCATTTTCGCTTGCTTTTTTGGAGTGGATATATAAAATTTGCTGTCTTTACGGTGTCTAATATTCACTAACGAATATCCAATATGACTTTTACACGTCTAGAGTCTCAAATTATAAGAATTGTTAAATAACCACTGTCATTTGACGAAAAAATGTCAGGGCACAAAAATATTTTTTCTATTCGCCATTTAATCACTTTCTTCGCTCAAACTAAAAAATGTCTACACTATAGATATCCATGAGCCCGGAGTAAGCATGTAAGCAAGCCAGCACTATGGATAATAAACGATATCCAATTCAACTGTATATATCTGCTTAATGTAAATTGTCGTCTGCTGTTTAAGGGGTGGGGGAGGATCTATTAACCCGATTGATCATTTCGCGAAATACATTTCTTAAACTAATAAGTGTCACCCTGATTCGTCTCACCGCTTCTTCTAAGTCTATTCCGCGACTTATGATATTGGTGTGTCTATAAATGCTCTGTAGTCAACTTTGCTGAATGCCTGGACATAAGAATACAATTTACCTAAAGCATGTCATGCATATCGTATGTCTTTTAACGGAGAGAAAACTATCAAAGTATTGATTTGGTGAAATTGTTATATAACCTATATATAACCTCTATATATTATCAAAAATTATATTTGAAAACGGGCCGAAAATTACGCGAATCCACCGTCATTGTGTGATCGAATGTCGTCAGCCCGGAAAATGTCGGATTTAGGCTCAAGATACAAGGATCTCGTAATTTACGGTGACCTGTAAAAGTTGCAGTTTGAAAAAAAATGGTTGCCTTAAATTTGCCTTAAAATTCAACAAATCAATCATCTATTATTGCGTTAACTATATAAGCTTCGATTTCATTGTGATATACATATATGATCTTCGGATGTAACTTGCGTATAAATGATTGGAACATTATTTAGAAATGTGTACATTTGTTTCACAAGGAGTGAGAGAATCAAAGTTTTATAACTTAGTGCTTCGCAAAACCTAAATCCGACTCTCCACCCAGGTATCGTAAATAGCCAGTAATAGTTTAGCAACCGCGTCCTTTTATCTAACAATAAACTAAATTATTTACGTTATCTCCCCTTAAACTTGTCAATTTGTCTTCGACTCTCGTACGCGCCCTTTTTAAATAATTACGTAGTTTTGATCGCGAGTGCCATATTTTGTCTTGATTATCGCGATAATATTGAAACGGTCTGGTATCGAACGGCGCAAGACACACGTTGTTCGTGTGTTTCTTCGGTTTTTTTATAAACAAGTGTGGATTCCTCATTAAAATCGTTGGAATTTGTATAATAATTAGCCTTGTTTGTGGTGATTAGCGATGTGTATATCAGTCATATTACGTACAAATTATAGGATTAACGGGAATGATCCAACAACAGAAATGAATTACCATATATAAATAAGGTATAAGATATCGGAAAATCATGGGAACAGAAATATGGTACTAAACTATACAATATGAAAGGCAACTGACTCTAACATATTTTTAATGGGCATTGTTCGATAATACGTAGCTAACGGGTCAAGAGTAGAGAGTATCGACGAACCGGACGAATGGAGTGGAACGCGTTCATACTCTCGACCTATTTTCTCGTTGGTCGACCGTATACGGATAGAGCGAAATTACGTAGTTCACAGAACGTTTATGTCAACTAACATGATCATTATCGCCAGCGCGAATGGGCCCCTTAAGGCTACGCTCGACTCGGCCATCGTAAACTGATACCCCCAGTGTGAACTCATTGTAGTAGCCGTGTAAGTCACTTCAAATATAAGCAAATAGCAGTGGTAACACCTTTATGGCTATATATTGGGCAGATATGAGTGCAAAAACACTAGACGGCTAATCGCGGTAATAGGCTAGGAATCCTAAGTCCCGATTGAGACCCGTACTAAGCCCCTCATTAAGATCACACCCGGTGTGGTTGCGGGATGCTAGAAAGTCATTTTGAGTCACCGAATTATTTCGTCTCGTTAGGTATGCGTACGGCGCGAGGGCTGCATGCACTGGATCAGAGCGCGGACGTGTCGGCGAGATGGTACTAGTAGGGTACTAGTAGGAAGTAAATCAGAGATTCTTTCCCCACATTTCTTGACAGGATATAAGCAAGATTCATGTGCGTATATATCGAGAAAGATGTGTAATCGAGCGGGTTTTTGTAAAATTTCGAACTTGTTGGTGCGACTGACATTTGGTACCATTAATAAAGTAGCATTAAAATCTCGCGTCTTGCCATTTCGTCCACGCGAAAAGACACCAAACGGTGAATATTGTACCATTAAATCGTGCCTCGACCGTGCCATATCATTCCGTTTGTGTAAACATCGCGCGCGCATCTTAAAGTTTGAATATTGCGAATGTTTAGTGACTTTTAAATTCTCCGAGTAAAGAAGAATGTCCATAAAACCAGTCGCACATCTGAAAAATTAAAGAGGAAATATTTGATAAATTTTATTGAATTGTCTTTATATGCAGTCCATTTTAAATGTGTATGTATGCCTTGTTTGCTAAAATGATGGTTACGATAACGCGGAGAAATTCGGGAAGACAACTCTACAGACACACCGACAACCCCGTCAAATGTCTATTTTCCCACTGCATATTTACCTGTGAAACTACAAATGAATTCTTTTAGTCGTTACTTATGGCTATATTATCCAAAATGCTCTCGTTAAAATATTTTATACAAAAAGCTTATAAAAAACAATGGTTTTGATCTATTTTAAAGTTTGGACTAAGTTGGACGCGCGTTTAATAAATAAGCATCGAATGAGGCTAACGATGCTAAATGGCCGTCTGCAATAATAGAATGGACCATACAGGACATAAACAGCTCGCTTACTACTTTATAAAAAATTCGTCATCTGTAAAATGGAAAATAGTTATAATGATCGAGAATTTGATTTATGTATATGAATTCATTGCATTGTTTTGCAACCTCATACAGTATGTAAGTTTCGACAACACTTTGTTCATTTGATATCATTTATGAAGAATTCCCTTCTTTTTTGTCGATTTTTTCTCACTCTTCCCAAATATCAATCACAAAATCGATTTTTTTGTTCATAACATTAATTCCCAAATAGCAATAATCATTGGAAGTGCATTCTTTTATACATTTAATAAGATAATGATAAATGAATGTTTCAAAAGTTTTTTGTCATAATAAAGAACGTCATGATAAACAATTTCTTGTCTTTCTCTAATCGGCCAAAATGTTGAGATCTTTTGGAGTTCCAGCTCTTGAAATAGCCACGTAAAAGTGGAGGAGGGGCTGACGGAGAGGGGGAGATGGAGAGAGGGAGAGAGGAAGAGGGAGGGTGAGAGGTAGAAAGGAAGAGGGAGAGATGGGGAGATAGAGAAAGTTAGAGTTTATCTTAAGAAAAACAAATGATATATTTTAATATCACCGATTTTTATAAAAGGCATCCGTTTACGATCTTGTTTTGAATGTACTGTTGCTATCGTATTATACAATTTATTGTCCTGCTGCCTACGGACACTGGACACTTAAATTTGTCTGCGCTGGTCGTGCATCACCCTATCGCGGTTTCCATCATAGATAAATTTAATAATTTGTTAGAACTTTCCGAACGCCACAAAGTTCCTAAAGTTCCTCGTTTTCCGGAGTTTTTCTCGTAACTATCGCGATAGTTACGGTTAACCGTAACTATCGCGGTTAACCGTAACTATCGCGGTAACCGTAACTATCGCGGCTAAACGTAACTATCGCGGTTAAACGTAACTATCGCGGTTAACCGTAACTATCGCGGTTAACCGTAACTATCGCGGTTAAACGTAACTATCGCCGTTAACTGTTCTGGCTGCATCACGCAACGAATTAATTGGATTATAGCAGCTCAAGGCAACATTATCACTTGCAATAAAATAAAAGTGCAATAAAGTATAGCGCATAAATAACCTAGTCAATTAAAAAAACTGGACAAACCTAAATTAAGACGATTATAAGAGATGCTACTGAAAACGATTTTAACTCGCACTAAGAATGTAAGAAGATACTTACGTACATTGTACGTTCAGTCAGGTAAATTTACGTCAATATTGAATAACATAGGTCGCGTGTGGTTATTTAATATGGCTATATTATGACAAGAAAAGCAGCTCTTGTCAACAAACATCATTCACCCGATAGAAAAATGTCACCAATATTATTAGGGGTATTTTTCAATTATGTCTGAAATGATAGTTCGTATTCGGTCCACTAACACTGTATAACATATACACATATGTATAGATATACGTTCTTTGGTGAAAATATCGCGCTAACTTCTTGTCGACTGTTGGGTTTTTTTTGTTGGCATCAACCAACTTTTAATATCTACCATGTATTTAATGGCATATTCGGACGCTGGAGTCCATTCCATAGTTAGTGTATGCAGTCACGTACGCAAATAGGTGGCTTCTAGTCGAGTCTGTTCAGTCTAGATTGAAGTTTACCACGTGCGCACGTATAGCAAATGTATTCATGCGCCTTTGGAGACAGAGAGCATAGTATCTCTCGGGTAGTGATGGGGTGGTGACGTCGTCAGCGCGGCGTAGAGGTGGTGGCGGTGGTGTTAGAATTGGCGAAAACTTAGATAGATATGCGCTAAAAATTATACGTGGTTATATGTTAATATAACATATTTTATGTTAATATATATCTACATATATAAATGTTAATTACATTCATACCTTACTAAAACATACGGGTAATTGTGTGCTTGACGTGCCTTCGCATTGCGTACCGAGGATTTAAAGAAAGCGGAATTATTTTCAAAATGCATATTGTTGTCGCGACTCCCTTCTCCCCATCCTATAACAACGATACGTCTCGTAGTGACATCATGATTTATATTGTGTAATTGATGATTAATAGTCTACGATCTACACTACCTCTAATCCTACATAGGTTATTTGCTTGCGGGTAAAACACAAACATATAATGACATACGGATGATCGTGTTAAGGGATGGTTGTTTAATTTTAAAAAATTGATTGAGAAATTATCGTGACTTGACAACAGGGGCTTTTAATAGGATCCGAGTTTAGTGCGTGAACTCATCCACTCCCCTCCCAGTAAATTTACATAATTTATATCTACAGACAGTAACACCGTGCAGTTGTTAATAATCAAATGTATAAGGATTACAAAATTCCCTAATTATTTATTCGATATATCAATAATACCATCACTTTCTGTGTGGTTAACGAGGCTTGGTTATGTCCTGCCCTGCGTCATAGTGTGGTCTATATAAGACATAGTCGTCTCGATGTGGGTGAAACTCATCCGTCTCGTCTTGACCCATCTTTACGAAGTATCATCAGACAGGTAAGTTCTTCGAATTCGTGTCTTATATTTTACAGGTTTTTTGTCGCTTTCAAATGTTTTGCATCACGAAAATGATCTTATGATTGCGAGTCGGATGCTTCTCAGAACGAGCAGTGAATTACTGCGACGAGGAAAGAGTAGAATACACCGTTTCAGCTCAGGAATGTATATATGTTGTATGTATATGTTTGTGGGCTCATCACCAAGGTAATCGTCGCGAGGCCTATCTACAAATCTAGCCTATTAATGTGGTTAACACACGATGATTTGATTAGCGTAACTTATAAGGGGTGAGGGAAAACACCTACTGTGAAAAACCCACCGAGTCTGGGAAGACAATCGACCCCTTTCCATCCTATTCGTGCTTTTACGTTATTTTCCCCACACAGTTTGAGTTGTTACTTGAACACCCCGCGATGTCGGGCTATCACATCTTAATTTGTGTCGCATCTCTGTCGGCCTTGACCGTATCACTGTAAAATGAGGAAAGATCCTGCGTATGAGCAGATCCTGCTGCAGTGTTCCATTCGGGGATCGAGGTCCGCGATGGCTGTGTTTGGCAGAAAAACAGCTTCGTGTAGGCCGTGGCAGATATCATTATAATATGTAAACAATGCAGACTTGTGCATATCATTGTGGTTATATCGCAAGAATGTCAGAAATTGATGAAGTAAACTAAAAGGCAATAGTATACGATAAAAGGGCGTTTTTGAGGCACTAAGTGCCTTGACACAGTCTGCCCATGGGGGTCTGGGTAACCCTCGCAATCTGGTGATAGAGAGATTTTGAACTATATTCCCTGTATTCCTGGTTTTTCCTTGTATTCCTTGTGTTCCTTATATTTCTATTCAGTGATAGTAACCGTAAATTTGTGAGGAGTCTTTGATTGACATGTTATTGGGAGGGCACTTGAAATCTAATAGAATTCCATTCCATTTCACATAATGATGTTGTTAGGCTATGATTTAACTTTTTAAAAAAATGGCTACGATTTAACTGTATTTTTATCATGTTATGTGTGATAATTAGTTATTTCACTTCATTTAACTGTTGTGTTAGGCAATGATTTACTTG
>WURV02172314.1:0-14164 GCA_011762755.2 Epimenia babai | reverse complement strand
AGGGGTATAGGTTTTTTCCTGTGCATTTCTTTCCAACTATTTATAGAACCACATTAGCTATCCTAATTACCATCACATATAAATTTATGGTTACTATGATTAGCTAGAAACAAGAAATACGGTTCAAGATTGAACTAAAACTTTTTAACTTAGCTCCGGTAAATGTAAATGAACTAATATGCAGGAATAAGCCAAGGCGCTCTACCAGACAATCCTCAACCGTGACCATAGCCCAGCCTAGATACAGCAGAGACAGTTTTGGGGGTAGCTTCTTCCAAGTCACAGCACCTCAGTGGTTCAACAGTATTCCCCCATCTATACGATCTACTACAAGTTTCTCTCCAGTCCACTATCAAAAACCTACCTTTTCCAAAAAGCATACAGCGACACAATGTAGTTTCAGGATGATTTTAGTCTACTATACAATGTATTACAAGTTTTTCTCCACTGATTTCAGTCTACTGCGCGCATCAAATTTTTAGGCTTATATCTTCTAGGTCGAATAGACTAATTATAAATTTCACTGGTTCATGCCAATAATGCTACTTTAGTTGTTACATACCATTATATTTTCTATTCATTGGTGTATACCATGTATTACACACTGTGTTGCTGATAACTAGTTAGTTGAAGAGGCACTCTAAATACAATTTGAAACCCTGATTAATTCCTAAGGTTTGCAATATGTCACTATCGTTCTTACTGCTATGTGTATGAAAGTAAAAATTTTATCAGTATTTCTTTATCATTAATATCACGTACAAATACCATGTTTTTACACTTTATACCTTATATACTATAGTATAGATGTCTTGTACCCGTCAACGCAGCTAGGATTGTTATATATCATAGTATAGACGTCTCGTACCCGTCAACACAGCTATGATCGTTATATATCATAGTATAGACGTCTCGTACCCGTCAACACAGCTAGGATTGTTATATATCATAGTATAGATGTCTCGTACCCGTCAACACAGCTAGGATCGTTATATATCATAGTATAGATGTCTCGTACCCGTCAACACAGCTATGATTGTTATATATCATAGTATAGATGTCTCGGACACTACATGTTATGATATAGTGCCTATAACCTCATTACATAATAATCCAGTGCGCATGTGCTGTGTAAATATTTCTTTTTTGTTAAAAATCGGGAGACATTTAGGGAATGTTTTATATAGAACAAAGGCATCGCTTACCCCGGCCCAAGAAGTGATCGATCAGACCCTGGGCGATGATCATTTGGCCACACCGCAACATGCAGCCCCACCCGCAGTCTGTAGTTAAGTTGACCATCGGTAGAGGCGTAAAGTCTCGCCGATAGGTAAACCAGATCCGAGAAGTAAAGTCTCGCTTGAACCGTTCCATCGCCGTGAGGTGAAGTGGGTTACGCGTAATCGCATACTCTGGCTCCTCCTCTGTAATCGGTCATTTTAATAATTAAATTCAAGAAATCCGACCATGTAACGTTGGTGACTTAAGTAAATACAGTTCCTCCGTGACAGGCTTTCCGTTTATGAGTTCGTGTTGCACTGAATGCCAACCTCCCCCACAAAATAAATTCAAGTTAACATTTTATTATAAACATTGAATATTTTACAAATTGTAGATTCCAGTCACGACCTATGCATGCATTACATGCATAAGCAACAAGATTTTAGCAGGTATCTAAGGCCAATAAGTCATTTTGTGAGGAGCATGGCTTGAAACCGAAGAGATCCATGTAGGATTCTATCATTGGAGTGGTCGGACAATTGATGAGGGGGATAACTCTGTATATAAATATACATACATATATACACATATTTGGATTTTCAAAAGGCACACGACAGTGTCCCACATCTTACGCTAGAGACATGGGATATCAAGGATAATATACAGAAGGCCATCTGGATTCTTATACGACACAAAACAAAGGGTTTAGGTCAGTGGGGTAATTCGTGGATTGTACAAAGGCGGTAAAGTAGGATACTACAAAACATTATGCTAGGGCCAATATTAATTACTATTTGTAAATGATATACCCGATAAAATACAGTAATATAAAAATATTTACGCATGACAATTGGTAAAATAATGAAAACAATTTAATAGTCAGAAGTAGCACATCAAGGCAGTTTCTCTTAATGGTTAAATGAATAATTACTGAGGCAGCGAAATAGGAGGTAGAGGATATTAAACTATAATACAAGGCAAAACCTTACAGCTAAATATAAGATATGGCATGGCCATTAATGCATGCATATCTGGACACATATACAGCGCACAGTATATGACCCAAGGCCCGAGTAGTAGCCCAATGTGTGCCATTGCCCTAGCAGAATAGAGCAGTGTATAAAACCATGGATACATACGAATTCAAGATAAACTGAGATAACCTGTATTAACTGAGATAGTATTGAAATTCACGCAGTGCAAGATTACAGCCATAAACAATAATTCAAACCTTTTTGAATGAGAAGTCACAAATGGTAGAGATTGTGACAAGCATGTTTCCACAAGCAGAATATAGTTTCATTTGACAGAATTGCAAATGGTATAAGGAGTAAGATAAAGTTGGCTTAATAGTAACAAACAGACTATTAGTAGTCACAAAAAGAGGATACAATGTGAAAACAGACCACTAAGATCTGTCACACTCGCAGTATTTATGCTAAGAGGAACTAGACCCCGGTGTTTGGCTGTATTTATACAGTTCATGATATAATCTCATTAAATATCTCACAGCTCAGGCAGAAGCCGTATAAGCTAAATATAGATCATTTTTCATTCATAAAATATTGATGTAGGTAACAATATCACTGATCAAAAAGCCACAAGGAGTGGACAGTTGGCATGGTTTGAACATGTGCCAAGAATTCCTAAGCTTACATTCACTAGCCATTGTCTGCATGTTATTATATTGTTCAGTGATATACTTGAAGAATAGAGGTGTATGTAAATACATACTGTAATATTATAGTAGAATAATACTGCATACAAACAAGGCAAAAATAGCCAAATGCCACAGAAAGCAATAAATCAATATCTGGGGATATAATCATAAAATTTAACGATCTTTTAATTAAAATAACATAACTAAACATCGAGTTAACTATAATATAATATTTATGTCATGATAATATATACAAATAAGTTCAGACTCGGCATTAATAAATAACACAATAATATACCGTAGATATATAATATATGAAAATATGAAATATGAAATGAAATATATTTGATTTAAAGTGCACTATTAGCAACGCTGTCTAACACACTTTACATCAATGAAGAATACACATTAGAATTAACATAGCATAGAAAACATACAGAGAAGGCGATGCCGAATAATGCTATGAAACATATTATTATATGTAGAAAAGTTACCAACACATTTGCCAATTAAAAAAGTTAGCACCTACATATAAGCAATTTATTTTGGACATGCGTAGGTACATGAAAATTTTATACTGAAAGGGAATTAATCACATTACCGTTAAATGGCTGCATATATCAAAAATCACATTCATAAAAATGTGACACGACTGTACAACTATGGAATGTTTCTCACCCTCTTTTTTAATGTGATACAACCGTCCCAGCAAGTAAATCTGACTGTCATATTTGAAGTGTGTCTTTGTTTTGATAGTCCAACCTGCAATAAATTAAAATTCGTTACGACTGACTTACCCATTAACCTTTAGTGAGGAATATGCATTAAATGTCTGTATTATTTGCAATGGTAGCCATAAGATTGGAATTGGTGGTGAAAATCACAATATATTGCAATTACAACAAATATAGTAATTTTAGGCAGGTATATGCGATATAATTTAGTACCATAATTGTCTAGAACCAGTTCCAAACTCACAGACACGTAATATTCATATTCTCTTAAATGAACCATTATATATCAAAGTCGTATAGGTTACTGCTCAATGGCAGAAAATTATTATATGTGCTTAAATTGTCAACAAACACACCTGTTGGCGTCGTCTGTGACACGAACTAGAGTAGCTGAAACCAAATATCTTGTTCCACATTGTAATAATAAAAAACGTCTACAGTAACTCATTCTTTCCTGCAGTAATCACATATTGGATATGTTACAATAATCTGTTACTAGTGCTGTAATAACTTCACCCTTTCAGGACACACCTTTGACCTTTACGATCATAGAATAGGACTGTACCCTTTCCTGTATTATCGCACTTGCACATATGTTATCTCCATCAATTTTATACTATCATATTTAATTTCTTTTAAGGTTTTCTGTTATGTGCGACACTGCAAACTGCGTGAGTCTTGCAGGCAAGCAATCAAAGTCATCATGATGAAGACCACTTATATGTAGGGTCAACTGTAAAGGCTAAAACTGAGTAAAATTTTCCTTTAACTCCTTATACTTTTTTGGCTACAATGGTAGGGGTAGGTAATAATGAGGCAGTGGTTAATAACATGACTTCACATATTAACAGATGATTACCTGTCTGAAATAGACTTATAATACAAACAGCTCTACAAAAACACTTACCATATTTCATGTTGTTCCATACAGATATAAATTTGTTTTTCACCTTTTCACTCTGTTCGGCTAAATCCAAATCAACACCAAAATCAAACATGTTATTTTTCCTTGTAGATTCATGGGAAGAAATGTCATTCAGACTTCCAGATCCTCGTCGCAAATGTGAAAATAATGGAGGAAATGTTCTAGTGTTCACACGTTGATTGTTGCATGGAGATGCCTGATATCGCAATTCACGCTGGCTCTCCAGTACATCATAGTCAAAATCTAAGGGCAGGGAATAGTCCCGCCTCTGGCTTTGTGAACCTTCCTGAATATTTGGTATATTGTGACATCTTTCAAGATCCAAGTCCAGGGGATCCAAAATTATTTCATTATCATTTAAAAGCGCTGATGTTAGTCTCATTGTTTGTGACAAATCTGACAATGTGTCATACGTCTTAGTTTGCGGTTTAGCAGCGTGTACATCACTTTTACTCTTTGGTCCTGGTTCCGACACGCGTTGTCGAGTCCTACGAACAGATTTATACGATTCGCCATCTTTTGACCGGATGGGCGTTTTGGGACACTCGGTAAATGACGCGCTCTGCGTTTTACTCCCTGCGTAAAAAGTACTTCGACCACGTCGTACACAGGAACCATCAATACCCGAGTCACTCGTAATATTTCCAGGAAGCACCATTCGTTCCATGTCTGTGGTGTGTTGGCCGTGTTCGTTATATCTACGTTTATCTTTGCGGTTTCTACCGCGAATAGCATTAGACGGTTCCACAGATGCAACGTCGTGGTATTTGTGGAGAGCCATCAGACTAAGATATGTATATATTTACAAATGAATATGACAATTCATTATAATATTTATATTATTAACATCGACTCAGCGGCAAGCGCCATTTTGTTTTATTGACGATAGTCACATGACATATTTAGGTCAAGTACATTAAAGCTGTAAAATGGCGTCTGCAAAAAATAATTGATTCCTATGTTGGCGGTACGGGTACTCAGACAATGTATTCTCACTTCCCATTCCATCTCAAAGTATAAGTAGATTTTGCTAAGTAATGCTGAAAGAAGAGGGAGGATAGCCAGAGGCAAGGTGCAACGATAATAGAGGCAATGAAAAGCAGAGACAATGGCTCTCAGAAAAGGAATGAAGACTGGTATATGGGAAGTCAGCGGACCTAATAGCAATATGCAATGGGCATATAAAGGTAATAAGTAGAGGGCCATTATGGCGTAGATGAACAGGGGAAAAGTGCAGGTGTGAGACTGAAATAGGAGTACCAATGGTAAAGTAGAGGTAAAGAGAGCCTCTTGCAAAGTTATGGTTGTAAATTAGAAATAAAAGAGGCGATGCAACCATTATCAGTGCCTACGCACCGAAGATAGGTGTAGGATACAGGATACGGAAGTGAGATTTTTTCTAAGTACTCTAGAGGTGTTTGCAGAGAGTATCCCAAAAGTCGAAGGCGAAGTCATAAAAGATCTTTTAATGGACAGGTTGCAAAGCGGATGGTGGTAATCGGGAGGTGATGGGTTGGTACTGCGTGAATTTGCGTGATTCAACGCAATTTGTATATAATATAATTTAACAGTTTAACACGAAAAACACATAAGAACTGATTTGCCTTAAGACAATAAAGTAGATAGTATCGGGTATATCCTCAAGTCGATGCGACGACTGCCTCGACCATGTCGAGTTCTGATTTAGACCCAATAGAGCGTGTTTGAGACAATCGGCAGACTAGTGAACAAAGGCGCTCCCTCCAATACACGTAGCAGAACTAGGGATAGCTTCGTATGATTGAGAGGAACTGGATAACGTAAACCACAGTTCAACGTCTTATTCGTAGTATGGGGAGGCGGCTTAGAGCAGTCATCGCTGTTCATGGATAACACACCCGATGACTCGTTCTTCGAAGTTTTATCATGTGAAACAGTTAAATTATTGATGTGAATTGGAAAATGGACCTTAAATATGGTCTGACTATTTGCTAAAAGCATTTTGTTTTGAAGAATATAACAATGTGTGTCTTAGAAAAGAGTTATATACGTATTTAGAAAAGAAACAGACCAAACAACGCACGATATTTCAAATATATCATATTGTACTGGTAAGAAAATCATAGTGTTGCTCAAGTTTTTTCCAAGTGTGTATATATTTCTGTGAAGAAAAACACGCAGTGACGTATATAAATTAAGGAGGAGCAGCCTGATAGATTCCTGAACGTAGATGGGATGGTGTCTGCAGTGGTCGATCTCACACTCCCAGCAACGCGGAGAGAACAAAGACTTGAAATGGGCCCAAAAAGTGATAAATAGATCGTACGTCACAATGTTACATCATCGACAACTACGTTCAACCTCGGTTACTCGCAATTTTCTCAAATATTTCTGTAAGTTTGTAGATACGCACATGTTTCATCTCAATAAAAATCATATGTTGTCATACTATTTGTTATATTTTATAAATATCGTATGGTTATATTTTTTATGTGTGTACTATAGATGTGTTGCAAATATTCTTCCGAGAAATAAAGAAATATCGACCAAAATTCCACGTAATTTGTGCTGTAGAACCGGAAACACCGATCGCCGTCGTTATTCTCGGTGATCGAAACACGTGTTTGATTCTATCGCTATAGCGTGGTTGACGACGTGAGGTGCGGTCTGACAAACGCGTACAGAAGTTATATACAATGGGGAAAAACTTATTTATTATAAATAATTAAAGATGCACAATAATTGTAGCAACATTAACTATGAGAATTAAGACATCCAAAATCAAGTGCGAAATAAGATAGCCCTGCGACCATTAAAACCATATGTCCCAATTCCGAGTATAAAAAAGACGTCTTGCTCTATATCGAAGTAAGAAATATTTTTGACATCTGATATAACAACTACTGATTGCCATAAAAGTCAAACAAAGTTTTATACACTATTGAATCTAATATGTGACGAATAAAAAATAAATTTGATCGTGAATGATTCGAGATCTAGAGAGGTTTACACGATGGGTTAAAATTGGCAATAGTGGCGCCAGGGATGCTTGCAAGAATTGCACGCAGTCTTATTTTAAACGACCCTGTGTAATATAAAGTACTGTAGACGCGTTCAGTTACTAGCTTTACCTTAATAATACTGAGAATATGCGAGCGAGAATTCGAGAATTGACAAAATATCAATTTTTCATATTTAAAGTTAAGAATTCAGACTTTGGAATGTGCCAGCGACCGATACATCAACTTATACTGCATCAATGGATCGCTGACCGACAGTTAGGTTGTTGCATTTCGTTGCTCCACATTGGCAAAACCCGAAACCAAACACTTCTAAAACATACTTAGGTTTAATGGGGCGAACGGATTCTAAACGTTACATAAAAGCCGCGCCATGTCACGGGGATTGCTGAACGCTTCGATCATTTCGGGAAAGAGCGTTTTACGATAGTCTGATTTTGTTGGCAGAACCGAGTGGATATAGTTACTCATATCGGGCCACATAGCGACCGTAAATATGGTTGATTTTGTCTTGAGTAGCGCGGCCCACTTCTCTATTCGGTCCCGAAACTCGGGAATCGCGCGGTCTGTGAATATGACTGAAACCTTCGGTACCGACGCGTCCCGCATACCGTTAGCCGTAGTAAAGGCGTATTTATACAATTTCTTCAATACACGTAATTGATTTGGTACGCCGCCATAGTAAGGGGCTCCGTCAATTACTGGGCGGATATCTTCCCAAGCGTAGTGCTCGTTGAAATAGGAAAATCTATGGGGACGAATACTAAAAGTGTACAGAGAGATCCTTGTTCCCAAACGATTGATGTTGGTAAAAAATGAGAGCGTGTGGATCATATATTCCTTAGCGCGCTCAAAGTTTCCGCGTGTGACATAGCTTGAGCTATCGAAAGCTATGGCGATGTCCATTATCCGATTACATTCAAAATCTACGTTACCACCAGTTGTGGTAGTTGTCGGCGTGGTCGTTGTAGTGGTCGGTGTGGTGGTTGTAGTGGTCGGTGTGGTCGTTGTAGTGGTTGGAGTGGTGGTTGTAGTGGTTGGAGTGGTGGTTGTAGTGGTCGGTGTGGTCGTTGTAGTGGTCGGTGTGGTCGTTGTAGTGGTAGGTGTGGTTGTTGTAGGTGTGGTTGTTGTTGTGGTGGGCGTGTTTGTTGTAGTCCTGGGCGTGGTCGTTGTAGTGGTCGGCGTGGTCGTTGTAGTGGTCGGTGTGGTTGTTGTAGTGGTGGGCGTAGTCGTTGTTGTGGTGGGCGTAGTTGTTGTAGTGGTCGGCGTGGTCGTTGTTGTGGTGGGCGTGGTCGTTGTAGTGGTGGGCGTGGTCGTTGTTGTGGTAGGCGTGGTCGTTGTTGTGGTGGGCGTGGTCGTTGTTGTGGTGGGCGTGGTTGTTGTAGTGGTAGGCGTAGTCGTTGTTGTGGTGGGCGTTGTTGTTGTTGTGGTGGGCGTGGTCGTTGTTGTGGTGGGCGTGGTCGTTGTTGTGGTGGGCGTGGTCGTTGTAGTGGTGGGTGTGGTCGTTGTTGTGGTAGGCGTGGTCGTTGTTGTGGTCGGCGTAGTGGTTGTAGTGGTCGGTGTGGTGGTTGTGGTGGTGGGCGTGGTCGTTGTAGTGGTCGTAGAGCTTTCATCTGATTATATGAAACGAAAAAATAATAACATTAATCATAATGTGGTTTAGAAGCACTAATTTAAGTTAAAAAGCTCTTGAGTCATGCTGTACAAATTGTGTAGAATACTTTAAATAAAATTGGACCAGGATTGGAGAAACAGGGCGATCAGTGGACGCATGATGGCAGAGGTATATGTTGGCAAAATGCTGGTCATGCATTCGAGAAAAGTATGACGCGAGACTATAGGTGTATGGTGGCGCAGTGCAGTGGAGAGGTCTGTACTTCACAACAGTGACGACATATTGATGAATCGGTAATGACGCAAAGATGAATGGGAAACCAGTAGAGTTCCTTGAGGAGCGGCGTGGTGTGACAGTAACAAAAACAATACCCGTGGTTTTGGTTATGCCATCACATCAAGTATTTCTCAACCAATATTTAGGAACCACAAAAAGTAGTAGTTTAAATATATGCTGAAAAATACTGGCCAATATATCATTAGAAAAAATGCATTACTTGTAATATTTTCCACAAACACAAGATTTTTTATGAATATAAAAACTCTGAGTTAGTTTTAACACGTGAAACATACCGGTGGTCTGCGTTGTTGGGACAGATTCGACACACGTGACACTGTTGGGCCAATCACAGCTATCGCTAGCATCATTAAACAGCAGACCAGACGGACAGGTGAAGTTGAGAGTAGAAGAGGATACACAGCGATAGAATGACTTGCAGCCATCGCGGACGTTGGCATAGTACCCGTCCGCTTTATCCGAGCAAAAATCACCTGAGTACGAATAGATTAATACAGGGATGGGATAAGTGGATGGTTGGTTAGATTAGTGGATGGATGAGTGGAATAATGGGTGAATGGATGGGTGCAGGGGTAGAGAGATGGTTAGGTGGATAGATGAGTAGATGGTTGGATGGATTGGTGGATGGATGAATGGGTGAATTAATGCGTGCAGGGTAGAGAGATGGTTAGATGGATGGATGAGTAGATGGTTGGGTGGATTGGTGGATGGATGAGTAGATGGTTGGATGGATTGATAGACTGATAGATTGGTGCATGGGTAGAAGGGTGGGTAATGAGCTGAGTGGGTGGACAGATGAGGGATGGAGTATACGGGTAGGTAGGTGGGTGGATAGATGGATTAGTAGGTGTTAATACAACGAAAATTGGGTGGGTACATAAATTGGTGAATGGCTGAGTAGATGGGTGGATGGGTGAGCGAAGAGATATAAATAGATAGATGGATAAAAAGATGGATGGATGAATTAGGTGAAGGGATGGATAAATCGATAAATCAATGGATATATCAATGAATGCATGGATGAATAAATGGATGAATCGATAAATAATGGATGAATGGGGTTTACATGTTTATTTATGAATGTGGCATTCTTAATACATATATAGAAGGTCGAGCATGAAGTATAAAATAAAAAAGACCTATAAGAGACTGATGTACAGTAAACAAGTGAGTTTTGAAAAAGCATGGTTTTATTATTGCAAGGCCAACTTTGAAAGAATATGAAATATATTATTGCATGGCCTACTTTGAAAGATTGGGCGAGTCGTTGTGGAGTCCACAGGAGGGGCCGAAGTCAGCGTGGTGGTTGTACTGGCCGTTGGGGTCATTGTTGTGGTTGGCGTGGTTGTTGTTGTGGTCGGTGTGGTTGTTGTTGTGGTCGGTGTGGTCGTTGTAGTGGTTGGTGTGGTCGTTGTAGTGGTCGGTGTTGTCGTTGTTGTGGTCGGTGTTGTTGTTGTTGTGGTTGGTGTGGTCGTTGTAGTGGTTGGTGTTGTCGTTGTTGTGGTCGGTGTGGTCGTTGTAGTGGTTGGTGTGGTTGTGGTAGTGGTTGGTGTAGTTTTTATAGTTGTGGATGTTTTTGCATTGATGGTTGTAGTGGTGGTTGGTGTGGTAGTGGTTGGTGTGGTTGTGGTAGTTGTTGGTGTGGTTGTGGTAGTAGTTGGTGTGGTTGTGGTAGTAGTTGGTGTGGTTGTGGTAGTAGTTGGTGTGGTGGTGGTAGTGGTTGGTGTGGTGGTAGTAGTGGTTGGTGTGGTTGTGGTAGTAGTTGGTGTGGTTGTGGTGGTGGTCGGCGTGGTTGTGGTAGTGGTTGGTGTGGTTGTGGTAGTAGTTGGTGTTGTTGTGGTAGTAGTGGGTGTGGTTGTGGTGGTGGTCGGCGTGGTTGTGGTAGTGGTTGGTGTGGCTGTGGTTGTTGTCTTTGCTGGTGGTTTTGTAGTTTTAGTGCGATCACAATCGACGTTTGCTGGCCAATCGCACGCCTTCGCCACATCATTATAAACCAGACCTAAGTAATAAATATTAAACATGGTCATTTTATATTTTGATCTCTAATCTAGGTTAGTCATACATAAATACTAGAAATCAAATCAGCCGACAGCAGCAGCAAATACATCTATACAATAATATACAGTTTAATTATGCAGTTCTATCTTTACAAGTATATAGGCCAACTGGAAACGAATACAGCTATTCAATAACAATGTATTAACTTTACTCTGTACTGCTGATCACGTGTTGTGAATCGATCTCACATGACAGGAAATGCAGGATGCTTAGAGAGTCTTACCAGTGGGGCAGGGTTTGTCGTAGGTGACGCCTCCGTGACATTGGATAAAGCGAGAACAATCGTTGATGTTAATGTACAAACCATCGCTTTTATCAGAACAAAAACCACCTGAAATAAGTTTTCAACTGAAAGTTCAGACATATGTGGCAGAAAATGTCTTTTGAACAATTTGAGAGCTTTAATTAAGTACTGGACAAAAATGAGACATTTTCGGAATTACCACAAGCTGTATTTGTGAAACTGTGCAACTCTTATACTATTTAAGTCAATACCCACTAAGGTATTTTGTCTACGTTCATTATTGGTTGGGTATCCGTATGAAGCAATAGGCTGGGATCAGTCTTTACTCAACCTTAAAAAATCTAAACTAAGTAATCTATGAATCACGCGACAACTACTCAGGCTGATTTATTATGATGGGCAAAGGGCCGTACTGAAAACCACCGAATCTCAGCAGAGAGGTGACCTTTGTCCATACACGCAGCTGGTTCCAAACACTTACAGGGAGCCACTAAATCCACTATAGTTGATGAATATTTATGAGATGATGAGATAGCGAAGAGGTCGGTGCCATGGAGACCATCCATAGACAATCCAAAACAAAGAAACATCAGAGAAAAACTTCTTACATAGGCTACACAGACCCACATGGTAGACAGGATTTAAGGTGTTTACTGCCAGAAAAATGCAACACGTTTCAGGCTGACTAAACAGGGAAACAAACCAGAGTCTACCAGATTCAATCCCAATCATCTAACATCTCAACAAGATAATATGGAGTTGTGGACTTACTTGGAGGCGGACTACCAGTGCCTCCTGGATTAGGAGGTGTTACCGGGGCGACGGTTGGGATATTAGGGTTGGCAACAGGGTTAGGTTTCAGGTCGGCGCTGTTGCAATCACTCTCGCTCAGTCTACAACGCAAAATATACAGCAAGGTATTCATATCTGTCAGTGAAAGATAGTGCGACGGAATGATAACTTGACATGGTCAATTCAATTTTCATTTCTGGTTGAGTAGACAGGCGGCAATCTCACTGCATTGTTGATGCAGATAGCATAGGGAAACTCTTATAAACCACGGGATAGATTTAGGAACATAAACAAGACTCATACGAGACATACATAATACGAATGCGAGATGTTGCTTAAGAATTGGCGATGATTTCGTGGTAGCGTTTATAAATAGTAGTTAATAAGCCCTGTCCTACTACGAACACTATTTTTTCTGAACTGTATTTCATAAGCTTATTAGGCTTAACAGAGGTACTAGGGACGATGTAATCAACTGCACTGCCATTGTCTGAAATAAAAAATCCAATATAATAATAAATTATAGAAATATTATCGGGTTCACAGGAATTATGGGACAAGGTGAGCGTTCTCCGCAATAGATAGATGTCCACTCTACAGAGGTTATATTAATCAGAGGCTAACAGAAGGCCTAACAAGAGGCCAACAGAAGGCCTAACAAGGGGCCAGGGAGGCTTTGAGACGCTCATCTTAATAAACAACAAACGAAAAAATACTTAAAATCATAAAGTACAAAAAATAAAATGCCCAAAACAAAAAACATATATTCATTCAGATATTAATACAAGAGACCAAAAATGCTCCAAAACACTAATCTAAGAAATCCAAATCTAATTGAAATAGTCAGAGGTGAGCGAATGAAATTGGGAGAAATTATCTCCCATGGCTGAGATGACGCCTAGCAAATCTGAATAAGACCAACCTAATGGTAATACCTATCGAATGGCAAAGCTCTGCATCAAGCAGATTTTGCGACAATTTTTAAGTAAAAATACCAACCTCTGCAGAATTTACTTGGATTACAATACTTTGAAGAAATCAAAATAAGACCAATCCAAAGACAATATCTGCCAAAAGGCAAAGCTCAAGCGGTTTTTGAGATGATTTTTTAAGAGAATGTTAACATCAGATGGACCGATGGATGGGTGGACTGGCGACGGAATTGGTTCGATTGGTGGGCTAAAAGCCACAGATGTCCATTATAGTGGGGTGTCTTCCATAAATGTGTTTTTATGGGCAGTTTTCATTGTATATATGTTCATCCAAATAGCAATAAAATGCGTATTATTAGATAACAGACAGTTCACACTTACACCTTCCCGACATTATCCTTCATGTATGTCATAAGCGGATAGCGGCCTTCTGAACACATATTAGCATGGTCGTCTATGTCCACCGCCCACACCATCCATCCGCGGTACCCGTTTGTCTGCAGCCACCGAAGCTGCGTAACAGTCACAGTTTCACATATTATACATAAATATATATCGATATATTATACATAAATATATATCGATATATCACACATAAATATATATTGATATATTATACATAAATATATATCGATATATTATACATAAATATATATCGATATATCACACATAAATATATATTGATAT
>WURV02172313.1:0-31296 GCA_011762755.2 Epimenia babai | reverse complement strand
CCGCACAAATCAGCCAATCAATTTATAGTCTCAGTTGGTAGAGCACCAGACCGGTTATCTGGGGGTCGTGGGTTCGAGTCTATCAGGGGTATAGGTTTTTTCCTGTGCATTCCTCTCCTGGTGATTACACACAATTATGCCGGAAGTATGCGAGTTGCGCAGATATTTATACGTGGGTGTAGCGGAAATATCGTCATTAGTGACACTTTAGGAGAATATGAAAGTATTTCGTAGTTTTTTCGGGAATCAATATATTTCTTGTTGAAACAGGGATTAAACAGATTCCCTGAAAAAACAGGAAAAATACAGACTATCTCTAACAGAACGGGGTGTCAATGCAAAAATTGTATTTCTTTACTGCTAAATATGTAGATCTGCAGTCTAATGTCCAGCAAACCTATTACTGCAGGAGATACACGAAGTTGATATGACCCGGAAATGATATGTTTAACTAGTAACATATTTAGGTATAAGCTCAATGAGCTTGGGGTCCAATTTTCTTCATGGGCTAAAAAAGCAGCTTTTTTACTCAATGTGATATTTCAAAGTTAATTAATATTAATTATCTATAATGCCCTTGATCAGTTATTGGAATTAATATAAACCTTAGGTGATATTTCAGGAGGATGTCCGTATAGACTTTTTTCTGTGAATGATTTATGGAATTATAGTGTATGAACGGTACATGAGTTAATACCTTCTGGTGAAAACAAGCGGAGCCTTATATTGTACTTGGTGTCTCACAAAACCTAAACCTGGCCAAGCGTTTAACTCTCATACCCCTTAAATTTGTGATTTTCTAACCCAGATATTTTCTGATTCAGTGGCAGCATCGAAATGTTGTCCGCTTAATAATTTTAATGACTGAAATCGTCATTAGAAAACACAAGAAAATATTAGGAAGCGCGCAAAATGTTATGAGCATTCGTGTATGATGAACACTTAAACAATCATTATTGTGCATTAGTGGTTGCTTTTTGAAATTAGTTCAAGGCTGCATTTGACAACCTAGATCTCACATACAAAACTTCCTGGTTATTCCAAACTCAGTGACGTATATTCACGTTTTTACGTCAGTGGTCAGTACGGTCTTGCTGGCCGTACTCTCCGTGCTGTTCTTCAACTATGGCTGGACGTGGGAGGAGGGTTTGACGTTCGGTTCGATCCTCAGCGCTACTGACCCTGTCGCTGTGGTTGCTCTTCTTCGTGAGATCGGTACGAGCTGTAAAAATATTGCACCACAGGTGGTAGGTATCCGGATTGATGGGATTGTTTGATTCATAGTTGGAGACATCGCACATAGCGATTTACTGGAACTGATAACATGATTTCATTTTATTTACGGAAAATCATCGGCCGACTGATTCGTGGTTTGATGAAAAGGATCGCCTAAACTGGTTAGTCGTGGAAGCGTATGACTTTAGTTAATAGGTTATAGTATGCCAAACAGAAATGTTCGTATTACTAATGTGAAATTTGATTTAAGGTGCACCTAAACAGCTGACGACACTGATCGAAGGCGAGTCACTCCTCAATGACGGTTCAGCGATCATTCTCTTCAAAGTCATGATTCACATCGTAGAATGTAACGTAGAAGCCAGCTGCGGTAAAACAGGTCCGCGTGAGAGAGTCTAGCTGATATCTTCACCTAAGAAGATTACAAATTTAGTTGCTACTTTTGTTATCAGTTTTGAATCGGTCACTGTTTTTATAAGACGCGCTTTATAACAGTAAACAGAAGACCATATTGGCATCTGACAAAATATATGACTCTGTATGTTTTACTCTTTACTACATTAGGGGATACATTCAATAAGTTCCATACTTCGTGTATCTCCTTTCAAAGTTGTAATATAATAAAAATTCCCAAGTGTTGGCATGCACATAAAACATTATACATATTTTGCAGGATTATATATCATTTGTCACTTTGAATAAAGCCTTCTTATGTCTTATGTCTACCCTCGGCAATTTTCAACGATATCGTGTCATCACTGTCATGTTTTTATTGGTTTGTGTTTATTAGCCCTCACGGTTAACATAATGAGTAGGCGCATAAAATGAAGTTGTAGGCTACACATGTGATTTCGTGCCGTGTCTATCCAGTGCCCTTCCTCATGAGGTATTTCGCCATGGTCGTCGTCGTGGGTCCGCTATTTGGTTATTTGATGGCGAAGATCGCATTGTTTTGTTTATCACGCATTTTCAACGATGCAATAACAGAGATCACGATCACGCTCGCCACGTGCTACCTCACTTTTTACATAGGTGATATATACAATAATATTCTTGACACCTCTACTTCTCATTCATGTTATTATTCATACTCCATTCATGGACATATCTCCGCCAACGAAAATCTCGGGCGAAAGGTGCACACGTCTTCTTTCTAACTGAACGATCATATGTTATATTAGTTATATAACAATGGATGAAAGGTTGTAAACTTATTTTCCTCTGGACCCTCCAAAACGACCTGAGTTACAATATGGACTTGTGAAACGCGGACATAGAACGAAACTGGATCTATGAACATAATGGACCTATCAATAGCCATGTTTCGTTTAGTTTTTTAGTCCAGTTTTTAAAAGGAAAACTGAATATGCATATGATAACTATGCTATTATTACGTATACGACACAAAATTAATAAGAAAAACATTTGATTTTAATCCAGGCGAGGTATTCCTGCAAGTGTCGGGGGTCATCTCTGTAGTCGTTCTTGGAGTGACGATGAGTAGTGAACACACAAGCATCAGCCCAGAGGTCGTCGAATTCCTACACAGGTCAGTGCAAGATCCAACAGAGGTCAGTTGGAGATCTTACAAGGGTCTCTCTGACATCCTTTACAAGTCATTATTCCGCACATTATTTCCAAATTAGGCTGAGATTATTCATACGCTAGTCCAGGATCAGGCAGAATTCTCTGACAGATCACCTCGACTCCATTTAGATATCAATCCGATTTCTATCGCAGGTCAGTCAAAGATCTTTTACGTGTTAGTCCAAAATTCCCCATGTATGAGTGCGCGAGCTCGTTGACAGGTCAGTCGTCAGTCGAAGTTATTTCGAAGGTCAGTCTGAGATTCATCAACGGCCAAACGGAATGTTTTTTAAGAGGTCAGAGAGATCTTTCAGAGGTCAATTCCAATTCGTCCACATCAAGTCAGAATTAACTTAATAAATGCAATTAATTTTATCAGCTTTTGAATTAAGTTCCACCAGAATAACACGATGACCAGCAAGGTAGTAGCTGCAGATGAAGAAATCACTTTGACTGATGGAATGGAATATTTTCTACTATCTAATTTGATTGATGTTATAAATTTATACCGATTCTGCCATCTAGCTATGAATACGGTCTTAATAAGAAATATATTGCAAGGTCGTTTTTGTTCTGTAACAGGTTTTGGGAAGTTCTAGTGTACATTGCCAACACTCTCATCTTCACTATCGTCGGCATGGTCATCGGAACCAACCTTGACTTACTCAGTAATGAAAAAGACTGGTTTTTTCTGTTTGCTCTGTACATCGGCTTAAACGTCGTACGGTCAGTTTGATATGCAAACTCACGCACGCAAACATCCGGTAAAATACCAGTATTATGGCGCTCTTATTTGTATACCAAAACCAAGATAATAGGATAATAGTCGGTTAAAGCTTGTAGCAAGAGTAACGTCGGTTTGAAATTTGTTTCTTAATTATGTTTAAACTTTATAAAGGTGTATAAAAAAATTACCCGTAAAAAACAAGTTACCAGTTATTGACGTGGGGGAAAATACCGCAATGGAAAACCGACTGAGCTGACAGTTGACTTTCGTCCATACACGCCATAAGTCCCCGACGCCTACAGATGTCGCACACTCTAAATTGGTGATAGTTGGTGATTATTTAGGTTAGCGCCGTAGAGACTATACAGGAAGCATGCGAACTACAACAATTAGAGACATATTATTATGATATTGTCTAGTGTCGTCGGCATCATCTTGTCACAATGACTAAGCGATAATATGGCACTTAAAATAGAACTTTATTATTATTAACAATGTCAAAAGAAAAACCTCCCTGCAAAACCACACTCCGAAAGATACTCACTCAAAGCCCCAAGAGCAGGCGGGGTTTATGGCGCTTTATGAGCGAAAACGCTACAAATGGTATACTGGCTAGAGCGGGAATTGAACAACTCACTGTTTTCTGGATTCAAGAGTAACCGCCCTGACCACTACGTTACCTCGCTTTCCACTCCTTATAACGGGGGTTTTTGAAGATTAAAATATTGTGTGGTTGACAGGATGGCCGTTCTGGCGGCGTTTATGCCGATATTACGTAAGTTAGGATACGGCTTGAGCGTCAGTGAGATGTGTGTCGTAGTTTGGGGCGGTCTGCGAGGGGCCGTCGGACTGAGTCTCGCGTTGGTCGTGGTAGAGAACGATTTACTCAGGAACCAATTCAATATGAAAGTTAGTCGATGCACATATGTATTAGTAGATCTCAAAAATTAATGTCAAAATCCTTTACGCTTGAAACAATGCAATTGTTATCCTTACAAATCTTCACAAGAATGCCTACCCATAATACGAAAAAACACCTCCGAGTTTCACGATGCAATCAATTTACCTGAGATAGACATCACGGATTTGAGTTCATTTTACCCTCATAATTTCATGAGATAGAATCGCTGTCATCGCTGTAATCAGCTACATGAACTAATATTGTTATTCACACGTAAAACTGTCATGAAATCGGCCATGTTTGTGGTTGTAGGTAATGTTGATGGTTTGTGGAATCGTAACCTTGACCCTCGTCATCAACGCGACCACTGTCAAAATCCTGCTTCGTATACTGGGTGCGCTCGTCATGATTTCCGGATATACAATTTCGATATTTCATTTATTCATTTCATATTGAGGCAGTTATGCGATCCATATAAAATAAAATGACCCAATATGACGTTTGTAGTAACAAATTGAAAGATCGTTTCTTTGTGACCTTCAGGCATGACCGACGTGTCTGTTGCCCGGCAGATCGCCATGAATAACGCTCTCAATTATCTCCGTCAAATTCGTGACAAGACACTGGATAGCCTCAAGAACGACAGGTCAGGGTCAGGTCAAGGTCAATCTTTATTATTGAATGTACTTTTCGTATACAGAAAATTGGAAATAATAAAGTGTAACATGTAGGAAAAGCGAGCAGTTCTAGGGTTTTCCATAACAATACTGCTTTCTAATCAACAAAAAACCAGTTCTTCATTAACACTCTCTGTGTTATATTTAACTCATGGATACGGTATATTTTTTGGTGATGGTAATTAGGATAGCCAATGTGGTTCTATAAATAGCTGGAGGGAATTGCACAGGAAAAAACATATACCTCTGAAGGGACCCATCGGGGTATAGGTTTTTAACTGTGCATTTCTCTCCATTTTTTGTGTTAGTTAAATGCATCTAATTAATGAAAAGGTGTATGTTTTATCCATTAAAATAAAGCCTTCACTCACGTTTCAGTATGTCCATAATGTTACAGTCGCGTTGTGATATCTACATATACACGTATGATGGTGAATTGACAATTGTGTCACGTTTTATATGCGCGCAATTGTAGATTCCTGGCTGATGCGAGCTGGAAGCACGTTGATATGTCGACAGAGATAGGCAATCCCTACAAAACCAACGATGATACAGCGGTAAGAAAAGTCTAACGTGGTCATAGAAGATATTATCACGTGAACCCACAAAATGAACACACAGAAATCGTCGGTGTCTGGTAAACCGAAGACTTCCGCATTATTAGTGCTGTGGCCCAAACATAGACTGCCACGCGTGTTTCATCACTAGAGCACCGTGCTGAGGTGCGTTAATCAGTGCGTGTACGACACTGCGGACACGTGTTTTAAAACTAAAATGTATCCAAATTCAGCTATGGCTTACGGGTATTGGTTTGGTTCGATAGTACTTTCACAATCATGTCGAGAAGGCGTTTGTTACCAGGGATTTATCCAAACAACCTCATTGTGAGCGCCAATGGCGCATTTGTGGAGAAGAAAATAGCTTATCAAGTAATAAACATAATCAGAAAAATTTCCATTGTGAACGTGATGCCATAACGGGACATCAATATTATAAAATAGGCAGAAGATCTGCAGATGCAAGAGTTTCGCGACCTCGTCGACAAAGATGTCATCTCGAAACGCGAGATCTCAGAAATGGGCTACGAAGCACTGTTACGCATGGTCAAGGCCGAGAAGGTATTCCATTGCGGTATCGGGTCATTTTAAGCCAAATTTTAACACTATCAATCACTCCGTCCACTGACAGAGACTTTCACCTAAGATTTTTTCGAAAAATAGGATTGGATTGGTACTTATTGATATCGGTTTGTCATATTTCGCGTCTAGCGTTATGATTCCAGTACAGCTATCGGCGCCAATTTGAGAGCGGTATGCTGTCGGCGGAAGGCTTCCACAAACTGCAAGAATGCTCCGAGATCGCCATCGATAAGAAAGGGTACGCCTATACCATAACGAGCTGTACATATTTACTAATAAATTGAACAGTAAAATATTCAAACAGGTAATGAGGTTGGTTTAATGAATGGATTTCATGTTTATCTTTGTGTTCCAACCATAATGAATAAATGTTTTGTCTCTTTTTATGTCAAAATGGAAAACTACACCGCAAAAAAAACAGCCTAGAGTTTTTACAGTAATTTACTGTCATCTTAGAATGCCAGTATGCTACTCTAGTTTCTCAGTGAGTGTTTACTGTAAATAATACATTGGCTTACTGTAGATTTTTCAGTAATATTAACTTAATACGGCAGTTGCTATTTGTTGGGATTTCATTCCTCGATCAGACTCATTACATGGGTTAACTTCACTCTATATATGTATAGCTATACGGTATACATGTGATAAAAAGAAACTAAGTCAGTGTATTTTTTGAAGACCCAATGAGCAGACAGACACAAGTCGATGGATTCGCGGCATTTGACGCAATAGCTATAGACAGGACAGAGCGCGCCACTGATATATACTCGTAAGCTTATAATAGAGATCAGTGGACCGCGGTCACAACGAAAGTGGCAGACTAGGAAGTTAGGAACAGTTTGAGCGCGCACGCGCACCATGGATTTGCACCTTGAAGTGTCCGGATATTTCCAGAACCTAGTTTTACAGTATTTTATTGTAACTATTGTAGTTCTAATCCCTGTGATCTATATTTACAGTGACACATTGCGTGTATTACGCCAAATAAATATACAGTAGTTAACTGTTAAATACCACAATGAGTTACTGTGCTAATTACAACAACCTTTTACAGCGTACGTCCGTCAATATCTCTCTATCTCTGTATGTGTGTCTGTCTCTTTTTCCACGTCTGTCCGTGTGTCCCTGTTATGGTTGTATGGTTGTTACAAGGTTGTGTGTTATTTTAGAATATAAGGTGGTTGTATGTTAAGTTGCAATACGGAATGGTATTTTCTGCTGCTGTGAGGGCGGCTGTACTCTATGTTGTAATACCTGGTACTTGTGTGGTATGTAACAACACGCTCGAGATTAATGGTATGCTCCAAGACCCAGCGGAATGTTTCTAATGTAGATACATCGACGTGAACGACATCAACGCCACGTGGGAGGTGCCACAGCGTCTCACAAACTTGGTGAGCCTTGAAAAACGTAAAATCCACATCATACTGGTGCAGGAAAACCATACGTTATGTGGTGCCTTAACCCACGACCTGCAGATAACAAGTCTAGTAGTCTACCATCTGAGCTACAAAGGCGTACTTTCTCTGTGCATTTCGGTATTTAACACTCTTGTGAGGACACTCTGACGTCTAAAATCTGTATTTTATGTCAACAATAACTGCTGTTCTATAAATAGCAGGCGATAAATGAACCGGGGCCAGGTTTCTGTGCGTTTCTGTCCTCCTATTTAAACAACCAAGATAGCTCCCTCCATTAATGCTATTGAATTCCCGACATCTGAGACTATAGACTATTTGTTGTCGTACGATATTTATTCGGCAGTTGTCTAGTAATGAGCAGGCTATCAGTACTCGATATGGCCTTAAAATATCTAAAATTAACAGTGATTCTTTCAACTGAGATTTACAGATTCGATTACTCCAACAATCTCATTGCGATGACCCAGAATCTCTATATAACAACATTAATCAGCACGCACCCCTTGTTCCACTCAAACCTCGTGTTCGCCCTTCAGAGCCGTGGTGCAACCAGGACATTCTGGCTGCCCGACGTGCTCGGAGGTCTGCTGAACTTAAATGGAAAAAATGTCCCAACAATTGTAAGTAGCTTATTAGTTTTTCTGTTAGACTAGCGAATAATGGCACACGGTGAGGGTATACATACATACAATATACAGAAGAAGCAGTTGGTGTCCATGCAAAAGATGACGTCTACACGATCCTTTAAAACGTTAAAGAAGCAGAAACAAAGCACGTATGACCACGATAGACGACAGTTTGAGGAGTTCTTCAACTCGCTTCTCTACACTCTGACATTCCACTTCCTGTTGTTGATGAGTTTCGTTGAGACTGGCATTGGATTAGCTGTGCAGCTGTCGCAGCGACCAAACAAGCTCGTCCTATCCTACCTCAAGTACTACTACTATGTGCAGATGGTAAACGGACTGTGGGTCGGAGTGTTCGTGGTCGACGTACTTATGATGGTAATTTTTAGACGTTTCTTAACCTACATCAATTTGTCCTTTGGTTGCCGTTTTTCTCATCACATATTATGCTAGAAAACAAATTACTAAGAAGGGCATTCTGAAATTCAAATATCTTGACAGACATTATAGCCTGATAAGACCATTACCGGTTTTGCATGTGCGCGCGTGTGCGCTCGCGGTTGCACGCCATTTATTATTTTAATTTAAAACTTTTTCTCTGTTAAATGGCCTACAGGTAAACTTATGGCGAATTTCACTCGAGTATATATATATATATTATATATATATATATAAACGGATCATCGTCATCCGAGTCGTTGTCATCATCATTATAATTGTCATTGGTCGAAATGTTATATTGCATAATCTGGTAAGAGCACTCTCAGTGTAAAATCAAACATTTTAGTGACTGTATAGCATGTTATCATATGACGCAATTTTAGATCGCAATGGTATTCTATATGACGTGGTATGAGGTTTGTACAGATGTACATTCAAGGTGCGCAAGCATACGTGTTTACGCGCAAACGCATTCCCCACCCGTGGCACAGTTTCAAGCTCATCATAGCCATCATAGCTATTTGTGATGTAATCACGCACCTGGTACTGAAACCAGTCATGCCAGAAGATCACGATATCAAGTAAGTAAGTAAGCAAGTCATGTTTGCAAGTCACACCGTGACTTCAATGTAGTTTTCTGTCCGGTACACTGTGCAGTGCACTCATTTATATTTGAGTCATGAACCTAATAACAGCCACTTGCGACTCGTCGCTGCAGACAACGCTGCTTAAAATACTAGATATATCAAACAATTATTATGTTCCAAGAGCTTTTCACAGTTCTTGCGGTAAAATAGCAAGATTAAACACAATAACTCATTGAAAAGGTGAATTTTAAATCGTTTTGTGAAAGTAGAAAAAGAACGCATGGCTTCAATCTCGGAGAGTAGATTTTTCCATAAAATGAGACATAGCGAAAACACCGGTGTCATCTTGGAATTTCGCGAATATAAGGTCGTCATGTTCAAGTTACTTTAATTATTCCCGAGGATCTATCGGTATTACTATGCGCTTGTTGTTTTATTGTTTTATCACATTAATTAGTTGTCTAGTGATGCTTTATAGATATGGTATTTTGATGGATACCTTTAGTTGTTGTCTAGATGTGACGGTTGACTATTGGGTCTGTTGTAGCAACGCTATCGACCACACCCTTCTCGCCCTGAAACTCCTTAGAGCAGTTCGCATTGCCTTACTGTTTGCGGTAAGCTTTGTAAAATTTTTTTTCATTCAACACAATCTATTTTCACTTGATTAGCTGTATGTATGAATTTTAGTTGAGAAGGCTCCTACCAGATAGTGGCACTTGCATCAGAATTAATTTTAAGAATTATCAAAAAATAAATACTCCACATAAAATAGATAGTGAGTACAGAAATAGCCATGTCTGTCACACGTAGAAGAACTTATAGAATACAAGCAAATATCGCAGTGTCTGGCATATAAACAGAATGTCGTCGCTCTCAGCACGTTCGATCAGAACGCATAATTTTAGTAACTTAAGTAATTTTTTTAGTTATTTTTACTAAGTAGATAAATTGAATTTGTATATAAATGTAAGGTAGCAGTTATCTGGGACATACCGACATACAGGCAATTCACATTTGAGCCGACACGCTGTTCTCAATTACGTTATGTCAGGCATTTCTACCATTACTGCTGAAGATAACGGACAAACTAATCAACCAGCGTTTCCGTATCGGCTACGACGTGGCCCGCGGTTTTTATCGCGGCAAGGAAGACGTAATCAAGATTATCGACCATATAATCGACAACCAGGACATCGCGGAGAAGATTCGTACTCGAGCCATGAACCATCAGTTCGACGTCATTAAAGGAATTGGTGAGTTACTGCCATAAACAGGTTCTGCGTTTGTTTCACTCGACTGGTGATGTGTGGGAAACCGTGGCAGTCGTAACCACCGTGTCTGTGCAGACAGTTGATCTTCGTCAATTCACGTCCGTCGTCCCGAGTAGCAGCAGACAGCCCTCTCATGTTGCGCACTGTGCATCACACTTCTGTGATTAGTGGTGACTATGTGGAGTGAGATATTTAATTAGATCAGGGAGAGAAAGCGTCGCGCGCGAAACACACCTCACACATAACACCGCTGCAAGGGCCTCCTAGACCCTCGTAAACGGCACTAGTCTATACAATAACCGTAAATAAAGTTCTAATATAAGATACACACGGAGTTTTTACAGAGTCGTATTCTTCAGGGTCGAGGTTGAAGAATCTGCTAATATATTAGTAAATACTGTCAGTTTGTCACTTTGTTTATTTTTAGATTTTTTATGTAAATGCATTTGCTGGTAGATACATGGTATATTATATTTTATGTTTATGCGTGTACTGTATAATGCCATCAAAGACGTAAAAGACACAATTAAATGTGTATATTTAGATGTTATACACACGGGAGATACCTGTAATTAGAAGACATTATTACTAGTCATTCATATTCGGATGAAAGCAAAACTCAGAGAAACTCCCCATCAATACATGAGGTCCAAAAAAGAACGCACAAACGCACCCACACTTTAGGCCACTTTTGTAATGGGTCAAATGTGGCCTACACAACAATTATTTTTGAATTGGCCTATCGCTGCATACATAAATACATATATCTGTTATATATAAATAATTTATATGGATATTGCTATAAAAATGTGTTGTTGTTGTTCTTGTTGTTATTTTGGAATCCTAAATAATTACAACAATGAAATCGTGTACGTCGTCATCATCCTTATAACCCAATAATGATTTGATAAAAATTCACATTTTCCATACAGTTTTAATAAATTATCTGAAGTATCGCCAATAGAGATGGTATTCTTCATCACAAAGATTATTGAATTGAGAGGCATCGGATCGACACGGCTTATAAAACCACGAAGTATTCGACGAATCAGTGGACACAAATACTATCCTCCGATAGTTCAGAACATTTCGCAGATCTTTCTAAGTCGTACCCCGATAGTTTATAGTTGGTTGTGAATGCTAGTACACTCACGATTGTAGGCCTATAATCTAGCATCCAGACAGTAACGCAGTGAATTTGTACACGTAGGGACGTTACAGCGGTTGCACCCGGCGATCGCGCTCGGGGTGAAGACGCGACAGGCAACACGCACAGTCCTCAACAATCTACGGGATGGCATTAGCAGACTGCAAGAGGAGGGGATGCTCGACACTAAAGAACATACTCGCCTTAAAAATGTGCAACTAAAATCTAACGTCTGTAGGCATTTTTGATTCAGTATTTTATCCACTTCCAAAAATTTATAAAAAGTTTTATTATTTAACATTTCTAATCATTTAGTCCATGCGATTATACATTCTTTTGGGCGAATTGATGTCCGAAGACAGATGTATCTAGTACAAGTACTGTACTGTATCAATTCCGTACAGTAAATGTAATAATTACCATTAAATGATTTTGCAACGGACAGTGGCATCGATTAGAATTTCAACGCAAAAGGGAATACATAATGCTCAAAAAAGTATTCTAACATTAATCTGCGCGTATTTGGTTTTCCAGGAGATCGAAACAAAGATGAAGGTGCTGAATCTGCAGACGACCGCTATAAAACCACCGCCGATGGAAGAAGTGTTGGGAGGTATTAGTTGGTTACAAGGCAACAGTTCACTGCTGCTCTACATTGTGGTAGGTTGTTCACAGGATGTTGTTCAACAATTCCTAGCAGTATTAGTTGGTGACACTCTCAACAGGCTACTCCTTCTTTACATCAGGGGAGCGAGGTCTATGAAGTTGACTTAATATCCTTGGTATGCTTAGCTGCTTCAGCACTATTTGTAGACATTTATTTGATATATTCCATGCCTATTATTACCATCCTCATCATCATCATCATCACCACCACCACCGCCGCCGCCGCCGCCGCGGTCGTCATCCTTATTATTATTGTTTTTATTGTCTTTTTTGTCGGATAAACTTTTTAGCACGCCATTTTGATGGTTTAAACTGTATAGAGTCGCCGGTATATATAATTCACCCAGCAAGTGTGTTTTGGTCTTACAGGCTGGGCTATTTTGGTCGTTGTTTCAATAAACTGTATATACAAAGTCTATAATTATCCACGACGTTTATGTAGCAGTAGAGCCACGTGCCAGTAGAATCTAGTTATGGTATATGAATGTTTAGATATTCATCTTCAATCGAATTTTATTATTCATCAAGTTCATGATCGTATTGCGCATGGCCGATACGTACTGAAATTGTAATATTATTTGGGTTGAATAACAACAATTAAAGCTTGATGAAATAGAAATTTTTAAACAGTTTTGTAAACAGTAATGGCATCATGATGTAACTATCGAACTCTCGATATGTCGTTATGAAATGAAATTTTATTGGTTTATAGTGCCATTTTAACACATGGCCATCAAAGACACTTTACAAATTTATGGTTGCTATGATTAGCTAGAGAACACAAAGGAGTACGGTTCAAAATCGAACTCGGTATACCATGGATAAATCAAAAATAAAATAGGCAGATAGAGTAAGATCACAGATAAATATAACTAAAGATATTATGAAATGAATTGAAATATATTTGCTTTGAAGTGCACTATGAGCAGCGGTGTCTAACACACTTTACATCAATGAAGAATGCACATTAAAAATTAACATAGCATAGAATACATACAGTACTAGCAGGAACAACTGTAATAATGGTAGTAATGGCGGTAACAGGAATGGCAGTAATAACAGTAGTAGATTATAGCACAGATCGGATATTTGCCGTGTCAGACATATAATAACACTGTAAAACTATATTAAATATCACACGAAAAATACAACGTATAAGAAAGTTACATTACACTGTAAACATAGCCAAAGGCAGTAGAAAAAGGAAAGTTTTATGTTTGGATGTACAGGTATTTAGCTCTTTACATTGTCTAATGTGTGACTATTTGACTCTGTCGTGTTGATCTACCAGTGTTTCGGATGGATATTAAGGACGTAAGATATGATGGTGCGGTGTGGTTCAAACATTTGAATATCAGGAGCAGAACTTTAAAAACAATTCGCTGTTGCACAGGCAGCGAGTGTAGGGACCTTGAAATGGGTATGATGTGTTTCCTTCAAGATGTTCTAGAAGGGAGACGAGCACAGCAGTTTTTGTATTTTTTGTAGTCTATTAATCTGAAATTTTTGGCAAATTAGTGTAAAGGGAATTACAATTGTCCAGTTTACTAGTGATAAAAGCTTGGATAAGCATTTCACATAAAGAATAATCTGGACATTTAAAGATTGATCGAATATTCCGAAGTTGAATATAGGAGTGCTGGATGGTTTTAGAAATTTGTTCGTGAAAACCAAATTGGTTATCTAGAATGATGCCCAAATTTTTAACCGAGGTAGTAGGGATGATATGAACATCTTTGAGAGTAATGGAGATATCCGGTGTTGTCTGTCTGCCAAAAGGAGGAATATTTCAGTTTTTGTGGGATTAATTTTGGTTTATTTATTGTCATCCAAGCATAGATTTGGTCAAGACAAGCTGATACGGTGGAGGGTATGTTGGAGCTCTACAGGATTTTTGGTCTCGACTGGTATCCACAGTTGTTTATCATCAGCATAGAACATATAGTACAGACCATGCCTCTCTATAGTACACCCAGAGGAATGGTGCAAGCCGTAAATAGCAGCTGTCCTAAGACGCTGCCTTGGGGACACCATATGGCAATTAAAATGATTTGGAGATATTTTCTACAGCATTGACACGAGAAAATCATAAGATCGAGAAATATAATCATTAATCCATTCACGGGCCGATCCGACAATTCCAAACCGTTTCCATAGTCTATAAAAATTCTGTGACGGATAAAGTTGAATGCTGCAATGAGATCTAAAAGTATTAAAATGAACGATTTACCATGATCTAGAGACTGCCAAACACTATTTGAAATGTAGAGTGATGAGGTTTCTACACTGAAGTACTTTCTGTATGCTGATAGGTAAGAGAAGAAAAGTTCATTTTCTGTCAGGTACTTAGTTAATTAGGAACTGGCAGCTCGTTCGAGAATTTTGGATGAACAGACTAAGTCCAACGCGTTATGCTAGACTTTGTCACCTATCCTTTTTATTTTAAATCTATTGGTCACCTAATCTCTGTTCATGAACTTTGCAGGCGCCGAGTATCACAGCAGGTTGGTTAATTTAACAAAATTTGTTTTGTCAGAAACGTGCCCAGCGCAAGTCCTTCTGTTGCAACGATGTCATTAAGGAATTGCTTCTTCGCAACGTGGGCATATACGTCATTGTTTCCGGCATGGTGTTGGTGAGTTACATGGTCTATCACCAACATAATAAGTCAATATTAATGGGGCATGGCGGTAGTCAGCTCGTCTTCCATACTTCATAATTAAACAACCTTTTGGTGGTGAGCTCGTATTCTATACGTCATTATTTATATATAACATAGTGTTGGTGAGATTGTCTTTTATAGGTAATTATTAATCGGACATGCTGTTGGTGAGCTGAAATCTCATACCCCACACAAGGCATACACATCTATTATTGTAAGAATACGTATCCACTACTGAAAATTCGGGATTATATATACAAGAATGCATAAATCACATAACATCGGTCTGTCATCATTTTTGCGCGAAGTATTGGATTGATATTTTGGGAATGAAATTTTTGTTGAGCTGTTGACATTTTTTTTTCGTTTCGTGAAGATCGAAACCAAAAAATACGATGACGACGAAGAGTTTACGGCCGACTTCAAGTCGAATGGCGTCCTAGGCGAGTTCAACTTCCTGTCAAGAAAGGCGCCGTTGGAGATTTACTCGGCTGATACGGATGTACAGGTGAGGTGGTGTTTGCTGATGCAAAATTCTCAGATGATTTAGTGGTGGAGATACAAATGTACAGGTGGCGTTGTGTTGTCGATACTGATGTCCTTGTGATGTGCTGTTGCTGATACTAATGAACGGGTGACGTGGTGTTGGTGATATTTGTGTACAGATGACGTGTCTCACGTGTTAATAAACTGCCATCCAGGTGTACCACCTGCCGCATGACGCCCTCGTGCGAATGGTCCAACTCTTCGATGGCCCCGACTGCCCGATTATTGAACGAATGTGGATGTCTGTAGCTATACCCATAGCGGAACGTATCCTCCTAACTCAGGAGAAGTACATGGTGCGTGTGATAACAAGGTTTCAGAACATTGTCAGATGTTGTCAACTCGAGAGCATTGTCAGACTATGGGACATTGTTGTAGATTCTTAATTAGAGCATTGTCGTAGGTGGTAGACTTCTAATCTTGTTGGAGGTGGAGACTCGAAACTGGAATATTGTCCGAGGTGGTGGACCAGAGCATTGTAGAAGGTTTTTAAATGTCGAACATTTTGGTTTGATTTGTATTTCTTCTCTTTACAGCCATAATATGGTACGATGCATTTTAAATGCGTATTATTCTATGCTTTAATTACCATTGCTTACCGAGTAAAATAACTTTTTTGAGACTTGAAACTCCCCAATTATGGTATGATTGCGTGGTGTTTTCCCTCCTTACACCGCCGGTTGGTGTATTGGTTACTACTGTTGTATGAACACTGAGCATAAACCGAAAATGTATTAAGTATTACTAGCATTGAGTATACTTTGAACAGAACAACACGGCTGAAGAGGTGAAGATGCAGCTGACAAACAATGCGTACATTGCTGATACTGAACACCTCAAGGTGTTCGACATCACGTCTGAGATGGCTGATTTGGTTCTTATCGTAGGTAGGATAATTGGTACCATCAAGGACGATATAACTCTACTACATTTTGTTACCAGTATGATTTTAACCTGTCTTGCGATGTGGACGTCTTCGAATGGCAATAGCATCAATAAAAGTCCAACGGTAACTACCAAGAAACACAATGCAGGCCCTTACAAACCGCCACTCACGCAGCAGTAATTACGCGTTGTCGATTAAGATACAAATGCCCAGTAATGAAAGCTTTATATAAATTTTATAAATGGCAAGTTTAGAGACGATACCAGCTTCTATAAACGACAAGCTTTTTGAAGCACACAATCCTGAAACAATTTATAAACTGACGTGAATACATAGTAATGCCGCAGCACGACATGATTCCTTCAGGTACGGTGTATGGTTTGGCAAATGAGACGACATACGTGGGACCCGCTTACATACCATGGTCAGCATCCAAACTGCAAATCAATGTGAGAATTACACTTTCTAAATTATATCAGTGCGAACATCTTTACATGTACCAGTACGCGGTACGTACACACGTAGTGATATATAAATATATATATGTATATAATTGGAGATACATTATTACATGCGCCAGTACTACGGATGTACATACGTAGCGCTATAGATACACACAGATACATCATTACATGCTCTAGATACGTACATATGGTGATGTGGTTACAAATTTACTAGATCGACAGTAAAGATGAAAAAGATGTTGATGATGTCGTTGTTATACTCATTGTGCCATGGCAACCAGCGGATTTAAGAGGGATCGCGTCTTCAACAACGAGTTTCGCTTCCGGCGACACGAGACGTTCTGTCAGGAGAAAGGTACCGGTATGCTGTATATACGAGTAGTTAACGGTACGGTAATACTATTCAAATTATATGCTGTGACTGTAGAAAATACATTTTATCAGCTTGATGAGCGCAAAGTCATCTTGAGATATTTCTTGTGAAGGTGTATGTTGAGATAAGCAGCGTTCAATGTCAAGTGTTGAGTGTCTATGAAGGATAGACCTGACCTTGGCGTCTTTCAGACTTATTCAATCTATTGACTGGTATGGGTTTGGGTACGGATATTTAATCTTGAATAACAAATAAGCCAAATCTTTACATATAATTTACCCCCCTGGCCATCTATACGGCGAACGGTGATTCTGTTCACAGCATAACATCTCATTTGGGAGCATAGCAACGGCTATTAACTTACTGTCGCATCTACCGCACAACAAACTCGCATCAAACATGTCGGCCATCCAAGAGTTAGTATTTCTAGAAACTGTCGCCTGCGTCAAGTGAACGAAAAGGCTGAAACACAACACATGGTTAATGCGACGACAACGTGACCTGAAAAAACATTTCAACGGTGTTTTTGTACAGAACACATCACAAAGTCAACGTAACCATAACGTTTTTGTTGTCCGTAGCCAAGTGATTTCATTATTAATTGCGGCCCTGCTATGCGCGAATCGCAGCCAGGCTAGATTGTAGCTCAGTGACTCCGGTTAAACAATATGCAATGCTACATCTACAACGTGAATCTCGACGTTTTCGTCACATTTGGGCCACGTTTTTGGCGTCGGTAGACGGTGTGAATGGTTTCAGCCTTAACGGTCACGAGGTGGGTATTTTGTATGACAATGGCTTACTGTGTCGCTACGGTTTATTGCGTAGAAAATTCAGGCATTAATTAGTCCGTTGCTCAGGCCTTTAGGCTTATTTAGTTATTTTAATTATTTTTCTTTAGAATAAAATCGCACATAATGGACACATTTTATATGCATTATAAAGACGCTCTAATATAAATTCATATTACTTAAATTCGACATTGTATAAACAGTAAAAATTTACAGCTCATTTTATTTCTATTTGCATTGCTCAAATCTAGAATTTTTGTAGAAGTTTCTACGTGTTTACCACAGGCAAGCATTTCCTTCCGGTTTCCAATTTATTCCACAGATTTGGTCTCGTCGTAGAAAAACAACATATTTTCTGTTGTTCCGGAAGGAAATCGTTCGTTGGAAATCATTCTCGCTTCTTGTGTAATAAGGCTTAATAGATACATTTGAAAGCAAGCGTTGGATACTTCATGATGGACTTGATTTGAGAGCATTATGCATAATAAAACAGGTTTTAAATAAAATAATGTCGTGAAATTTGACACATTTGTGAAATGAGTTCAGTTATATCAGAGAACTTTGTTGTTGACAGAGCTGGCGTTCTAGGTTGCAATGTTAAAGCTGTATCTTATAAGTGATCCTTAATGATGGTCGGTTGTAATGATAGTTTAGAGAGCTAGGGGTGGTAACATCGTGGTGTTGCTGGTTTGGTCTGGTTATTGGTTATAAGGGGATGAAGCAAGCTGGCTACGGAAAACACAGAAATTAACTGGACAATATCTTCTGCTCAGAAATATAACAATGAGTTATGGATTAGTCAAATTTCGACAAGCTTGAACAATTGTTCACGATTTAACGAATATTAGACTCTATTGGCGATAAGTGTCTACAACAAAACGCTTGGAATCAAAGACTGATTGCACAGTTGATACAGAATGTTGCTAGGGATGATTAGGGCTTATAATTGGTAGAGGGTTAGTTAAGTAAAAGCTTTCGACGAGAGAAATTAAAAACACCATTTACCTGTTAGGTATGTTTGCCAAACTGTGTATTTATAACTAAAAATCTAAGAAATACTATGATTGCCTTAGACATGGATAGGCTCCGATGGCCAAAATAGAACAATTATTAAAGGCCTTGTACCTCATCAACGATTTAATCACAGACTTTCTCACTCTATTCGGTCCCTATGTGCTATCGTCATTGTTGTTGGTGACAGCAACATTTATCTCAAAGAAAGTAGCAATTAAGACTAGTTAATCTAGTTTGCAAAACAATTTGGACTCACTTTACCCATAAATAAGACGATATACATGCGTGGAGTTTCTATACCGCTGCCACAACCACCGGCATTATTAATCTCGAAGTGACACATTCATCACTCTGTGATCATTAGATCATTCAGCTATCGAACTACCGTAGCTAGTGTTGATGAGCATCACGATGTCAACTCTCTCGTATCATGACTATCCCACCCTATTACCACAACACTCGGCAGACACGACCCACTCAACATCTCTAAAGCCACACCTCTTCAGACTGAACCCGGGATAAACCCGAGATAAACCAAAAAGTTCTGAGTCAAAAAGAACCAGGCGAAAAGCCGAGACAGCATTCCTAAAGAATCCATATGATACTCTCAAAAAGGCTCACCAACTCGCATTCAATCGCGTTGCTTTTTGGATTTTCACCCCTAGCAACGATAGATCACTAATCACCAATCAATTTTTCATCAGAAGCTCTTCAGAGAAGCGTTCGCTAATTACTTCAGCGCAATTGCCGAAATCCGCTAGAGTTTAGATAAATTTGCTCTAACCACACCTACTCCTGCTCCAGAGCTGATCTCAGAAACTTCCGAGGAATTCTCTACCCGACCTCTCACAGCTTCCCTGAAATCTTACAAGTTCATCCCATATAGATATCGTCAAGAGACCCGTTTCCACGCTTCCAAAATAGCTTAAGAAAATGTCGATCAACACACTTTTTCCTATTCTTGTTACCCTCTCCAATCTCTCTTTCTTTACCGGACGGTTCCCAAATTCCTGTCAATACTGCTCTAGTTAAGCCTCTTATAAAGAAGCTTGACCTGACTTCCGACAACGATAAAGACTATATTGGCAATAGTGATTATTGCCACTGCAATAACACAAATACACTAACATCATAGTCGATTATGAAGTTATACAATTTCGGAGTAAAAACAATAAATGATAGAGATTTTTTGGATAGTTTATAGTTTTTATATGATTGAATAAATTTTACAATGAAAGATTGTATCGCTATACACTCCTAAATGTTCAACTACATTGACTTTTTTTTAGAGATCTTCATCAATGTCTATGATATTATTATGTTAATTGGGGTAGCCAATGTGGTTCTTAGAATAGCTGGCTAGATATGCACAGAGAAAAATCTATACCCCTGATGGGACTCGAATACGCGACATCTGGATAACGGGTCTGGCCTTCTCCCAACTGTGCTACAGGGGCAAGCTTTCTTCTGTGCATTTCTCTTCACCTACGATAACATAATTGCTATGATACTATCCGAGCAAAGACGTCCGCTTTTTGATATCGTGACGACTTATTACATTGAAACGAGCGTTTCAAATGTATAAATTCAGTACTGACGACTCGACTCAAATCATCAGTGGATAGTGCGTGTGAAAATTAATTTGTATCGTCTGCAACAGTACAGATTTAAGAGCATTAAAGACAACAAATAGCATTGACATACAAAATAAACAAAATAAGACTTATAATGGAGCCTTGGGGAACACCGTTATTAATATGGAAAATATCGAAATTTATGTTATCTAGATACAAAAATTGGGCGCAAATGGTTAAATAATTTTCTATCCACCTTGCCACCGTGGCACAGATATCTCGGCCTGAGCTACGGAGTCTTTATAAAATGTAATATAATCAATCATATCACAATCTTTCCTTAGGTTTTTAGATATATATCAAAGAATAGTTTGGATTTGTCATTGGTATTATTAATTCCTTCAATAGGTTCGAGTAAAACCGTACTACCCCTTATATATAGTATATTGTTTTTATTTACAAATTTCATTGTACTATTCTCTCCAGATGTATAAAGGGAGGTCAGTTCGGCAATTTTTAATTCATCGACTACTATTCAAGATTAACAGGATAAATTAAAGATATGACACAATGGAGTAATTATAGGTTCTCAGACAGTCCAGTAATTTCTTCTACCATACCTTAATGAGTAAACATTTCGTATTCTAAGTTCACATTGTGTTACATATTTAATTCTTCATAATTCAAAGTCACCACCACAAGTAGCGGTATATTGGAGAAGTGTATACAATTTTGAAAACCACTACTAGACATAGCTGTGCACAATTTCTTGAGTCTATGTTTTTTAAGTCGCAACATTGTAAAGTGTCGTAGACTTCATCTTGTCATTATTGACCCAGGGATAATTCGGCACTATAAATAAAGCTCTATTATTATTATAAGATTTCTGTCTGAAACCAGAGAAGACCGCTTCTACCGCGACGAAGAATGGCATAAACGCAACAGTCTTCAATCAAACGACGACACGACACCATTGTTCACCACGACCTCCGAAACTGACCATGACCTTGTGGAAGAGGTGGACGAACAAACGACCCAAGAAAATGTGTAACTCATCTCGACATGTTCTGTTGTTTTAATGTTATTTTGGCGATAAATAACCGCCATGCCACGAACGGATTCCTTCACGTTTACAAAGTCGGTTTATTAGTGTCACGAAATGTAACTAATGATAAATCTAATATCCAGATTCGAATGAAGTAGAATAAACACTAGACGATAAAATGTTTTTCGCGGTAGCAATAAGTATAGAAACATTTATGACGCTGATGACGACGACGTAGATGTTGAGTGCCCTGTTGATTGAAGAATGATCGTAGTACAATAATACAGAGACCCGGGATAGCAGTTCGGCATTTTGGTCAATATTCCTAGGTTATTTGTCATGTGTAATTATTCTCAAAACCTTTTCCTGGTATGTATACCGTAGACGTACATAATAGTTGATAATATGGACCAAAAATAAAACCAGCTATGAAATTTACAGACACTGAGACTGTTTACGCGTATAAAGTGTGTTTAACAGCTAGCCCAATAAGTTCACTGTAACCAAATGTAATTTTAATTGTTAAACGTATAATACTCGGTGATTATAAATATATTTTCTCTGTTTTTGGTTCGTTTAACCAGGAAGCACACAAGATCGTTTATTTACCTCATTGAACGTTATCCACGGACGCGATTGTTTGGTTCAGGTTCCCATTTGAATTCTGTTTCGTTTTAATCAGAGTTTGCATTTTAGAGCGATTGTCTCACCACTGCTAGGGAGATCATTCTCCATTATATGTACGTCAACGAAGTATTTAAATCTTTTATGTTACTTAAATTTATTTTGTTTCGTCAGTGAGTCGATTTAGTGCCAGTAATACACGATGAAGTCTCGATCTCGGTCCATCAATCAATAAATACAATAATATTCATCGATTCCTATCAGTTATATATTATATATAATCGATAGTTAACATATTTAATGCAGCACAGAAATGTACAGTAGGCCTATTAGTCTTTAAAAAATAAGAAAAAATCCAAGGGTTACACCTTTAGAGACTAATGGAATTGCGTCATTGACGAACTTTAGGATGTTTGTAATATACTCCTTCAGGGTAATATAGAATAATCATCATTCCATTTGAAATTCCATCTCTCTAAACGTGTTACTCTAGCATTTTTTCCTTATTTGTTTCATTTAATCCATTTTTCAATCGCATTGAATAATTTTTTAGCAATTTCATCAAATTTTGAAAGAACTTGCATTTCAAAACTAATGCACCGGATTTCGATATCAGCCTGTATTTTTACTTCAGATTATAATGAGAGTAAACTCTAGACTATAACGCATGTCAGCATTGATCAAAGACGTTTTATGTATTCATAAGACAGTAAATCACACTATAGTCATTATGGTGTTGAATGAAAGAATGATGCATGATTCATGATTCTATAAGACATTATTATTATGTTTTTCAAGTATCTAATGTATCACAATGTGATATACAGCAGTTGGAAGCGAAGGATATTTTATCTTCTCGACGCAGCGTTGATAAGGGGGGTAATCATAAAATTTCACATTATTGGTGGGCTTACATCCCTTCATCAATGACGAGCTAATAAGACATTGACCGGGGACAGTCTTTATCTACAAACAGCTACTGCAAATTATTACCATGTGATCTTTACAGAGGCCGACGTTGACATCATCGTGCAGCTGTCAGTAGGCTGTCCCTCGTTAAGAGACTTCAATAATACTTACTAACACTCACAAGGTCATTAGATTCATACCACACCCACACCGTACAGATTGTGTGTGATCTGGATCAAAATCCCTGTGTAAATATTAGGTCTATCGTATAGCGCAATTATCAGAATTGTAAGATATGGTGTTGGGATAACCTTACAGTAAACAATGAGAATAAAATTCCAATAACCATCGCTCGATCACCCAAGTATGCCATGTGTGTGATTCTATGAATTGAAGGACAAATTATTATTTAATATTAATGACAGTGATATTATTAATATTTTTCGATTCATTTAATTTTATCATGTATATTGAAAATATTTCGAAGAGAACACAAGATTGGTAAGGTTTTCGTGCATCGGTATTGACGGGAATAAATGTCTCGGGCACTAAAATATTGATCGCTTCAGAAGACGCCTTTATAAAATTCAAACAATAAAACACTTCAATCCTGTTGTTGTCCATTACTACAGACACCCAAATTTTATTCTTTTCGCGCACTCGGGTGCGTATGCACTAGTAACATCTCCCATGTAAGACGACTGTTTTTAACAAATGCACCCAGACCACACAAGTTCATAATAACACGCTGTTGCCCAACGTTCCCTTATCAAGACGTATTGCAGTTGTCATAGCGGTCCGGTGCCTTTTTATCACGAGTGCTGCTACATTAAGCTCCATCAAGTTTATAGAGCTTTACGCCTAAGACATAAGACATAAGGAAACTTTATTCAAAGTTACAAATGTTAATTAGAACCTGCGAAACACAAGATATATATATTTTATGTTATATAGGCTACTTACATGTTAATACTTGAGAACATTTATATAACGAATATCAAAACTTTGAAAAAAAAATACACGAAGTATGGTACTCATTAAATGCATTCGAAAGCTTGTGGTCTATATCTCCGCAGTGAGCCATAAGGGTGTTACTACTTCATTAGATCATAACTGATTATAGTCAGTTCTGGCAATAAATCCAATGACATCGTATGCTCAAAGTTCCCAAGAACATGCCCAAGTTCTCAAAATAACGTCTTGAATCAATGCAATAGTCAGCTTTGATATGACAGACCCAAAATTAATGTATTCAGAATAGTAGTTCAAGATTATCCTTAAATTAAAACTGGCGTAATTTAATATGGTGGAGAAATGTTTAATTGAAATCCAGATGTTGATGACAGCTCACAAAATACAGACAAAACAGAATACTAACTCATCACATCCAAATCATGACGCAAACCTATACCTGATATCACACTTACACTTGGAACCGTCAAAATACAGTCCACATCACAGGTTCGCAACCTCGGTGTGATCTTTGACAAACACCTCACTTCAGAAAAAAACATCAACAAAGCCATCAAAACATGTCACATGCACTTACGCAACATTTCATCAATCCGACAATTCCTTACACAACCAGCGACAGAATCACTAATGTTTTCATTACATCCAAGTTAGACTTCTGTAACACACTTCACGTTAATTTACCAAAAGCACTCACAAGAAGGCTCCAAAAGGTACAAAATACATATGCAATACTTATCTTCAAACTTCGAGAATATGAACATGTCTCTATTACAATACCAACTTCACTGGCTACCCATTACCCAAAGATCAGAATGCAAATTATAACACACAAAGCAATATACTCTGATGCCCCACAATACATAAAATATATTATAACGCTCACGCATAAGACACACAAGAGACACGGCAATCACAAACAACAACCATTGAGCCTTATTACAGCAAGACCAAGGTGGTAGGAAAGAGGATGTTCTCTTCAGCTGTAGCACATATCTGGACAAATTACCACCTCAACTTCGTTCAATCTCACTCTTCAACTTTTTTAAATCTCAACTAAAAACTCATCTTTGCATGTAAGCTTTCAACAAATATCATGAGTTCATTAGTAAATATTTTGGTGTAGGCATGTAGATTCTTTTTGTAATCATGTGGGCTCGAAGAAAGATAACATCCGACTCAAAGCGATATTGATAAGTTGCGCTCTACAAATATATGACATGATAATTATTATTATATATTATATTATTATAATATATGATATTATTGTAATATATTAATTATTATAATTATTATTATATGTCTTTGTCCTCGTCCTCGCAATTGCCCTTGTCATTATCACCATCGCCATCGCTATCACCATCATGATCATTATCACCATCACCATCACCTTTATCGCCGTCGTTATCGCCGTCGCCGTCCCGGTCCTCATCCCCATCATTATCATCATCGCCATCGTCATTGTCATAGTCATCATCATCGTTGTCGTCATCATCATCGTTATTATCATCATCATCATTATGTTAATGGTGGTAGCCAATGTGGTTCTATTATTTCATCGGTTCAATTATCATTATCATCATTATCATTGTTATTATTTTTATTATTATCATTATTATTATTATCATTAATATCATGATTATATTTTTTATCCTTAGTGCGACCAGTGACCTGCGACCTGGACCGCAGCAAACTGGTGCAGCAGCTGTTACGACCGTACACTGTTGTAGCGCGTAGATGGTGTGGCACGAATCGTACACTGTACGGTACAGTATCGACACTCGCCAGTCGATGAGCGAGCCTCCGCCACGCGGCCGGCCATTGTAAGCAGACGAACAACTACCAGTGGCTGACGCTCTGACGCTGACGATGACGACGACGCCGAGGCGGTTTGGCGCGCAGATGCGTGTGTACCGTGTTATCTGACAGTTTGCTAATCGAAGCGAAAATATCGACATTGATGTTATATCAAGTAGATAGCTCTAGCTACAGTACGCAATAAAATACAAGGCCAGGACAGCGGGTACGCCGTGTGATACTACGCTACATAGCAGGTATACGTAATGGCATTGAATTAGAGTATTGGCATTGAAGTAGAGTATTATTAGCCAATTTAATTGTTACCAATGTAATTTTATAAAATCTATTTATAATCGTAATAATCATATTCATAATTAATATATGTTCATGATGAGGTTTATTTTTTGTATTTCTCAAATCAGTCATTGGATAAGCTTCATTGAGCCATAATATCATTCACTAAACAGTGTTTGTTATTATTATATTTATTTTTTATTCTTCATTTCAAAGTGATTTCTATAGTTGAAATCTCAAGCTAGTTGACTACTATACGATGGCTCAAATGGCTTACTTATACTATCACTAAACCACATATCTCTATTATACATTACTGTGAGTCTTAGTTACTGGTTAAAAATAGGCTGATTGCCAAGGTAATCATTATGTAGGCCATCTTGCTCCTTCATAATGCTAGCACAATAACAGTAACCTCGCATATAAGGTGTGGAGGAAACACAGGAGTGAAACACCTACAAAGTTTGGGCAGACAGTTGACCTTCAGAGGCCAGTGTGGCTAGTGCTACCTAATGCAAGACCTGTACAAGTATATCATATACGTAGATCTATATTGAAAAAGTTGGGCCTAAGCCAACAATTTCAAAATAATTTTAATATTTACATTAAACCAAGTATGGTAAGTACATCCCCATTGCTATTTTGCAATAAGTCTTTCACGTATAGTACTATATCACATCATTATTATATAGGTGATAGATGAAATGAGATTTATTTGATTGAAATGTACCTATTAGCTTTGCTGTCAAACACAGTTTTCTAATGTAATTACGTACTTAAATTATATAGAATTAACACCTAACAGTATACAGGTAGTACAGATCAATGTTAGATACAATTATGTACATTTACAGTGAACACGAAATAGATGACAAAGTTGAATAAGGCATTGCAGTACTCATCAAATTGCACATAACTGCATTAGTTTATGTTCTTTAGGTCGTAACATTGTAAAGTGTCATCAACATCATCTTGTCCTTATTGACCAAGGGATAATGCGGCACTCTAAATAAGCTTCATGATTATTATTATTACTATATTATTATTATTATTACTAATAATACCCTGGAAAGTAGAACAAATATCAAAAAAATGAAGTCATATGTAGGAAAAGTCATTATAGATATGAAGAATTAGCGAACAACAAAAACAGGCAATCTCTCTTTGAAAGGCAAATTAATAAAGTACCGTTGAACTATTTAGTGAAGGCAATGCTAAATAAGATGTTTTGAGATTGCTTTTGAATTGCCTGACAGTTGTAGATTATGGAATATAGGCTGGGAGTGCATTGAATAGCAGGATGCAGCAGCGTAAAAAGCATGATCTCAGAAATTACCATGTTTTGTACGATGGACTGCAAGCGTGAGGGAGGAAGACAAGCGCATTGAATGCACAGATGTGCTAACTGAGATTGTAAAGGATAGATAAGAAGGAGCCATGTCATGGATCCATTTGTAAGTAAGAAGGAATGTGAAGGTTATACGGGATATGACAAGTAGCCAGTGGATTAAGTTGAGTGATGAAAGAGCAACAAGAGGTCTGAGAGATAACTTGAGTAGCACTATTTTGTAATTTTTGGAATCGAGAGATGGCAGATTTACGTAGAGTGTATTACAGTTGTCAATTTTGCTGGTGATAAAAGCATGTACTAACATTCCACACAGTTCAGGTTTAGAGTAACGAGAGATGGATCTAATGTGTAAATATGTATATCCAGATTGGAGAGATTTAGCTATCTGTTTATGTAGATTCATATGAGTGTCAAATATTATACCAATGTTGCAAACGTAGTAAAAAATTTTATTGAGGCATAGAGTTGGTTTTCTTAGTGATGTATCAAGCGATTTGGGATCCTGTGTGTTGACAGGTAGCCAGAGTTGGCTATCGTCAACGTAGAACATGTAGTCGATGCTGTGTTTATCGATGATGTTGCCAAGCGGGATTGTGTACAAGGAATAGAGTATAGGACCAAGTACACTACCCTGTGGAACGCAATAAGGTAATGGATGAGGACTTCTTATGAAGTAAGATGTTTTTACGATATAGTGCCGGTCTTGTAGATAATATTTGATCGATGCAATAGCATTGCCGACAATACCGAATCGGGATCTGAGACGATTCAGGAGAATGTTGTTATCGATAGTGTCAAAGGTGGCACTTAGACCAAGTAGGATGAGAACCACAGAATTGCCAATATCCAGATATTGTCTTATGCTGTTACTGATGCAGAGTAGAGAAGTTTCGACGCTTAAGTTTTGACAGTATGCAGATTGTCAAGGTGAGAGCAAAGAGTTAGTTGTGAGGTAGCGGGTGAGTTGGTGGCAGGTTGCACGTTCAAGAGAAGCAGATTAGGTCATAGAGAGGTCGGAAATTTGTCAGGATATTGCGATCGAGATTGAACTTTTTGAGTAATGGGGTGATAGTGGCTGTCTCCATAGTCTGTGGGAAAGAGCAGCTGCGAAAGGACATGTTAATTAATTGGACAAGATATTTCAAAAGAACAGGGAGGCAGAATTTCATTACACGTTTGGGAATGTAGTCGGCTGATGATGTTATTATCGGACGTTCCTTGATGATTTCGTTGATTTCATCTGCTGACATGGAGGAGAATTCAGAAAAAGTACTGTGGATCAGTAGGTGAGGAGCAGTCTATAGCGTCGACTTCTTGTATATAACACCTGATGGGTATAGGACATTTTAGCCTCCTTGTAAGCTAGTCTTCATTAAGGATCCATAGTTAATTAATTATTCTACATGTTATATCAGTTTTATATTATTGCCTTCATCATTAAATATAAGATTTCTTCATATATTATGGCTTAAATTAATCAACTGGTACATGGGGTGGGTTAGGCAGTACATTTGACAATATGCAGCAGCACTGAGCATCGCGTTACGTTGTGATGCAGAAATATTGGATAGAGGAAGTTAAAACATGTGGTAGGAATGTTAAAATGCAAAATCATTTGCGGAGTTATCTACCATTGCATAATTCGATTAGGGACTAAGGGTAATTTTTTCACAACTCAACTTCAGTGACATCATTGATGTATTATGAGATACTTGGGGTGGGCGAACTATCCTTGGTCTCCCCTAATGGTAGCTTATGTCGCAGTACCGTACTTCATGTCTCAGTACCATACTTCATCTCTTCATGTCTCACTATTGTACTTCATGTCTTAATACCATACTTTATGTCTCAGTACGGTATTTCATGTCTCAGTACCGTAGATCATGCCTCATTATCTCAGTACCTACTGCACTTTATATCTCAGTACTGTACTTTATGTTCCTATACTGTATTTGATGTCTCGGTACTGTACTTTATGTTCCTATACTGTATTTGATGTCTCGGTACTGTACTTTATGTTCCTATAATGTATTTGATGTCTCAGTACTGTACTTTATGTTCCTATACTGTATTTGATGTCTCGGTACTGTACTTTATGTTTCTATACTGTATTTGATGTCTCGGTACTGTACTTTATGTTTCTATACCGTATTTGATGTCTCGGTACTGTACTTGGTATTTTGTGATAGTATTCATTAAAGGTCATTCAGTTCATTCCTAGTGTATGGTAGTGTATAGCTGGTATCTATTGGTACTCTTTGTATAGTGGATACCTACATAACATTCTGTACTGGCTGCTGACATCTCACAATACCACATCCATACACTGCCTCTCCACAAAGTGATCAGTGCATGCTATTAATACATTTTGATCTAGAGTCACTATAGTATATTTATATACCCAGAGACTCTCTCGTAGTATAGTATTATCCAGTCTCCACAAACCAATCTTTGTTACTACTGTATTTTATAGAAGTCTAGTAGAAGTGTAGTATAGAAGGCCATATGGGATGTTGGCTGTAGTGAAAAGTTGAGAACCATATCATGTGGGTTTGTTTGGTCTGGGATAGTGAGTCAAATTGTTTTTGCTTCCAATTACTCCAATTTGTTTTAATTGATTATATCTTACATGGATGCTATGATTATTGTGGACTTTACCATCAGGTGTAACATTCACATACTCCATTGTATAGTACCCATGCACTGCGCGTGTGAAATGAACCTAATTTCGCTTGCATTGATTTAGAGAACAAAGGGAAATTTTCATGAGCATGGGGCAAATGGAGTGAGTAATCTAGGTCTTCTCTAGGTCTGGCATGGCCATTATATGTTCAATATGTTATACACTTTTTCTTTCTAACCAGACAGAGTTTGCAGAATTTTCCATAGACGCGCCAGTAATCAAAATACTACGTAGTCTGCATGAAGCTTGTAAATATGTGATTACATAAACGTCTAGGCACGTCGCTGTTTCAGTGTTTACCCCTACACACGAGATTATTTTATACTGTCCCAAAGATATCTACTCATTTCTCTCATCTCATCTCAGCCATCATAACAATCTGCTACATATTTTGTTTGTTGAAAATCAAAAGCGGTGAGAATTTGGATACGATTTGATGTAAATGTAAATAGCTACAATAAATTCCGGAGGCCTGTCTGGAGGAGTGTCTGGAGGCTTGTCTCCAACTTAAACTTAATTATTTCAAATATAGCCGCATTTTTTCCCAAGATTTACATTATAATTTTTCTGTCCTGTATTTATTGTAGACGACTGCGGTCTGTTATTATTGTTATGTTTTTGTTCATTTTGTGAGATTAGGTAATTTCTGTTTTTGAGAGAGAGATTTAAATCTAATGGGGTCCGGGAGATTATGCGCCCTTACTTCCGGGTTCCGACAGTGCACCCGGGAGTGACTTTTCGTCTATATATTTTCTATATATTTTCTATATATTTTCTATATATTTCATTGTAAAAAACAAAAATAGAATAGCCAATAAAAATACGTACAAGACATTTATTTCAATCCACTATCAAGCAGAAATATTAAAAAGAGTCTAT